>BROG01000113.1:1350000-1485093 GCA_030159075.1 Atrina japonica
AATGTGGGTTACAAGAAAAACTAGGATTAACCGGAGAAAAATTAGGTTGTACTCGTACTCACTTTAACTGGAGAAAAACTAGGTTTAACTGAGAAAAACTAGGTTTATCTCGAGAAAAACTAGGATTAACTAATTGTTGTAATTTCGGCGTGCTTCATCAGTTAAACGTAGATTTTCGCAGTTAAACCTATATTTTCTATGTAACCCACATTACCTGAAAAAATAGGTTTTACTGAGAAAATCTAGATTTAACTGCGCCACAATAACATTAATGAGTATTTCGTGCAGTTAAACCTAGTTTTTCTTTGTTAAACTCAGTTTTTCTCCTATTAATTTGGGTTACGAGAAAAATTAGAATTAACTGGAGAAAAATTAGGTTTAACTTGTAACCCACGTTAAATGAAGTAAAACTAGGTTTTACTGAGGAAAACCAGGTTTAACTGGAGAAAAACTAGGTTAAACTTATTAATGTGATTTCGGCGTGCCATACATATAGCCATGTACTCCAGCTTTTTCTAAGAATACATTTTAATACACCAGAAAACACGTAAATACTATATAATTTATTTCTTAAAATTAATTTTTCTCAATTAAAATTATTTTTTCTCCAGTTAATGTGGGTTACAAGAAAAACTAGTATTAACCGGAGAAAAATTAGGTTGTACTCGTACTCACTTTAACTGGAGAAAAACTAGGTTTAACTGAGAAAAACTAGGTTTATCTCGAGAAAAACTAGGATTAACTAATTGTTGTAATTTCGGCGTGCTTCATCAGTTAAACGTAGATTTTCGCAGTTAAACCTAGATTTTCTATGTAACCCACATTAACTGAAAAAATAGGTTTTACTGAGGAAAACCAGGTTTAACTGGAGAAAAACTAAGTTTATCTTAGAAAAACTAGGTTAAACTTATTAATGTGATTTTGGCGTGCCATACATATAGCCATGTACTCCAGCTTTTTCTAAGAATACATTTTAATACACCAGAAAACACGTAAATACTACATAATTTATTTCTTAAACTTTTTTCAAATATCATACGATTAAAAAACATGTACATAAAAACGTTTAGACATTGAATAACCACAAGAAAGAAAAAGAAAAAAGAAGACGACAAAATGGGGGAAAATGTATGTTGTGCAGAAATGAGATGATTACAATTAAATGATTGTATGGATTTCATTTAATGTTTTTCGCTTGTAGTGTTTTGTACCATTGCTATTTTCTGTTCTAAGATTTATTTTTCTTTGCAGATGTCGCGAAAAGAGTACAATGCTTTGATTGTAACCTAACGACATTCTATACCATTTTGCTTCCGTACCCTTCCGCGTCGCGTAACCACAAATGTATTCGGTATAATAGAGTTATGCCAGCAAAAGCACAACATCATTATTTATCTACATTAAAGAGGTTAGAGAAATAAGGTTAAATAAACTAAAGCTATTAATGATAATGTCAGTGAGTATAACATTAATAATCGTTTACCTTTAGTTTTCTGTTTAGCGAAATGTTTCATTTTTGAATGGTTGTTGAGAATTCTTTTTACTTTACTCCTGAATTCATTGTGACTGCGAACAGTTATGTTAAAAGAATGTGAATCATTCAGTACCAGGACCTCTATGACTCAGTTACTATGTACTGTTTTGGTTATTTGTAGAATACAATTTCTGTGACTAACTTTTAACACGCCTGGAAAATAAAACACCATCATATCCATTTCACAAACAACTTGCTATTATTTGATTTCGTAAATTCATTTCAAACGCTTTCAAACGTTTTCAAATAATGTAGTTCATTTTGTATCATTGATAATCAAGTTACAGCGTAAGTGACGCCGAATCAGATATTATATTTTACCGGTAATATAAATTTTAAAGTGAAGTGACATCTCACTGAGTCTCTGTCATTATTAGTCAACATAGAATATCGTCAATTATACTATTCATGGATATTGGAAATATATCATTGTCATTGATTTTTTCAGTGAAATCTCGCTAAAAGGCCGTCTTCGCCCAGAAGGCCATTTCGCGTGTAAATCCGTATATATTAAGTTTTCTTATATATATATTCAGACCTTCAATTCTGAGACTATTTTGCTAATCAGAGCACTTTTAAGATAATCAGTTAGGTGGTTTTAATTGTTAGATTCCAATGTATATTTATATTTGTTGCAATTGTTTTATACGTCGCACTCAAGTTTTTTTCAATAATAAACTGGCGTCCAGTTATAATGACAGGAGAAATTTGGCTCACGATGTACCACGGCCCAGATGAAAAAACTGGTAAATTTCTCCATATATTTAATTTTAAGTTCCAATGAACTTAACGTGAATGATTTTTTGTGATTTTTAAAAGGGCATTACTGTGTTTACTAAACATATTTCAATTTTCTCTACTTTTACTACTTGTACTTGATGTACAATAACCACTAAGAGCTATACACAGGCATAAAAATATGATATACCTACATGTATATATTTTGTGAAAATAAGATCAGGTCCAGTGTGGTATTCATATTCAAACAGTAAGGTTGAGTTAATCAGTTGCATTTGAAAAATGTCAAAACTGGGTTTATCAAGCAATTGTTACAAAATATTTAGGAATTTAAGAATATCAATTTTGGTAGAATAATTGCGAATAGCAGTCATGAACCGACAAAAAAGGAAAGTATTTTATACAAAAATCTATAAATACACCTCTTTTATTTACGAAATATCCACATAGCAAAAAATATGGATTACAGGTGAAGTGTTAGTCTGATAACTATATACCACAAGGAAATATCCCCAAAATATTGCATTTGTTTATGTAAGCAAGTTATTATCGAGAATGTCTTTTATACAGAAACACTCATAATATCTCGCGATTGATATACACGTTCCTCGTTTCAGATTCACCAAAACACTTTTATAGGTGTACACTGCTAAGAAGGGACCCGAACCTGTAATTTTGCTGCCTCAAATCGTTCTGTGATTGAGACATCTTTGTTGAATTTTTAATTTCCTAGAGGTGGTTTATGGATTACTTTATTGGCTATGCTGGGCAAAGTGCATACAGTTTTTTAACCGGAATGAAATTGATTTTTTTTATTCGTTTACTTTTGCTATTTATTTTTATTGATACTTATACGGTCACACTTGTCTGTAAAGTCCACTCAAGGGAATATGTCAAAGTAGCCGTTATAGACAGATGGCATTTATAAGGTACAATCATTTTATTAAAGTTAACATAACTTATGATTTAATGTTTATTATAGTCAGGTGCCGTTTATACATAGGCGGCCTTTAGCGCAAGTTTTACTGAATTATTTATGTTTTTTGTTCGGTAGTTATCGTTACTATCTTTAATATTTTTATGTTATTTTCACTTTGGTTGTATCATTTAATTCCAAACGTGATTGGCAATTATCCGGAAATAAAAGAATGATATATAAAATTCGTTACTAGTAATATTCATTCCTGAATATCACTGAAAACAAAAGTCTCGTTTATCAAATCCATTTTCTCTCGGTCCTCCATCTAACGTATTAAGTGTTGACTCCGAGTTTTAACATATAATTCGCTCGTTATGGAAACAATATAATATAATATTGAGTTTGTCAAACATGTCATCTTTAACGTCCAGTATCGCCCCCGCGAAATGATATCATCTAATTGGTTTTTCAATACATGAGATAAGAAGTTGATCCTATTGCATTCTAAATGCTGAAAATGGGGATCACTGGTCCCACGCAGAAAATGAATATGTTTGCTTACAAAATTTACTATCGGGGAGATTGCGCCATGCAATTGTCTAATATGTCCTTTCAAAACAGATATATCATTTTATGATGAAATTTAATATGATGTTTGCCATTTCTAAATAACTGAATTATTTATCTTTTAATATATTCAAATGAGCCAGTTGAAGTTCTGCGTTTTGCGAAGTAATGGATACACATATAAGTCATTATACGGTCTCCCACACATGCTACATGAAGACTTTATTTCGATTATAGTTACTACTAGTTACTATAACGTTCAAAGTTGTTAAAAAGTAACATAAATTATCCTGTATTATCGACATGTCATGTAGACAGAATATATTATGTTGTTTTTTACAAAAGAAAACAAAACTATTTCTTGCTCTGGTGACGGTTCCAAATACTCGAAAAGGTAAGTTCGACCTATCTGACATTAATGAGTAAGAACTTTAAGAAGTTTTTGTCGGACGAAAATTAAATTTACTAAAGAGATAGAGATATGTCTTAGTATAATTGCAAAAAATTTAAATATGATGTATGGACATTTTAGATTTATATAGAACCTCTATATAAACACCCTTCACATTTTTATACTGGTTTGTTTCAAAAGCATGGCATTATGAATTCTAAAGATGAACAAACATGTCCTGATATAGAAAAAGTCTAAATCCGACATTTAAATCTTATGTCAAAAAGTTATGCTTCTATGAATCGACATTATACTTCTGTTTTAGTTATGAGAAAGCGCATGTTAAAGAGTGATTTTTGTTGTTTTTCGATATTTTACAAATAAATGAGAAAAAAGTAAGACTTTCCGATCACATGATACCATGCCTTGGTAACCGGATATATTTGTTTTCCCGTTAATATTAAATCTTGTAAAGTTACAAAAACATAATATCTAAATATGACGGCATAATATGTAAAAGACGTACAAGCAACAAAATATAAAAGTAAAAGAAAATTTAGAAATGAACTCCATCCCCTATACAAAATAGATCTGAAACAAAGCAATGACCACACATTCAGAGAAAATGACTACAAACTGATAAAAATTAGATTAAAGAAAAAAAGATTAATACAAGAGAACGAAAACAAGGGAAATTAAATAAACCATAATAAAATAGGCCTTAATGAAATCTACAACAATGGAAAAGAAGCAAAACAAACATGAACACATGGGATAACGCAAAAACAAAAATAATAGATATGTAACTAAAATTCGTTTCATTATTTATCTCAAATATCGCTACGGTATCACTACCCAGAGTCTGATACCGATAAAATTGAGTTAAATCATTTACTTCAGACTTCATGCCTAGAATCTTATTTTAAATAGGAGTCAGTTGCATTCCCTCGGGATCTGCCTTCGTGGACGGTAACATTTGGCATGTAAGATCAATGGTCCCTTTAGCTGGGCATGCATATTGTACGTTTTTCATCATGTGGTTATATATTGTATTTCATTGTTTATGTGTAGACTTAGTCATACTCTATGTAATTTAGATAGATTCATCACAACTGCACCAAGTAAACATTATGATGAGCCTTTCTTAATGACCTATTTGTACAATCATGCCAATGCATTATGTCATGGTTAGTAAACTGATGTACTAATAAACCATTAATCACATGCTCACTTTCTTCTTCCCTCATTGACTTAACCGCTTCTGCAATGAGAAAATGGCAATTGTTTGTATTCAAAAGAACAAAGATCAAATATCAAAACATTAATAAAATGTTACAACACAGGGATATTCCACACTGATTATACGTACATTATGATATGTAACTCTATATCATATCCAAGGGTGATTGTGAAATTTTGTTGTCAAATTACAACATAAGTACGTATCTGAAGTATCAGATGTACAAGGCTGGCGTGAAACTAGTTTGTCAAATGTACTAACGGGAAATGAAATGTACGTATCACATGTATAGATATCTGATACATGTTTATCATACTTATGGCTTAGGAACAAGCGTGTAAAATAACAATTAAGTGTGAAACTTAAACGTCATGAAATTAAAGTCTGAGGTTTGTGAGATGTTTCTCGATATGAAACCTGAATGATAGATGAATGTGTAACTGGAGTGTCAGATGTGCAGAGAAACGTGTAGTACGAATTGTGTACCTCTCAATGTGAAACAAGAAAATCAGCTGTGCGATATATACTTATTGGAGTGTCTGATGTACAGAGCTATGTATAATTCTAGTGTCTGATGTACAGAGGTACGTAAAACTCGAGTGTCAGAAGAACAGAGGTGTATAAAACCAGAGTGTCAGATGTTCAGAGGTATATAAAACTCGAGTGTCAGATAAACCGAGGTTTGTAAAACTCGAATGTTAGATGTACAGAGGTAAGTAAAACTCGAGTGTAAGATGTACAGAAGTAAGTAAAATTCGAATGTCAGATGTACAGACGTATGTAAAACTCGAATGTCAGATGCACAGAGGAATGTAAAATTCGCGTTTCAGATGTATGTATAACTAGAGTGTCAGATGAACAGAGGTGTGTAAAATTCGAATGCCAGATGTACAAAGGTATATAAAACTCTAATGTCAGATGTACAGAGGTATATATAACTGGGATGTCAGATGCACAGAGGTATATATAACTCGGATGTCAGATGTACAGAGGTATGTAGAACTCGGGTGTCAGATGTGGAAAGTTATGTAGAACATGAGTGCAATATGTACAGAGGTATATAGAACTTGAGTGTAAGATGGACATGTGTCTTTTGATTTTGAATGTTAGATTATAGCGGTATGTAAAACTCGAGCACCAAATATAGAGATGTTTGTAGGTAAGATGTCAGATGTACAGATGTATGTTTTGGGGGTTTTTGTGCTCAGTTGAAGGTAGTAGAGATATGATTTGTTGTGGTGAGCGTATGGTTGTTAATTTGTTATTTTTGGTTTAGCTTGGATTGTTGTGCGTTAGGTGTGAGCTGGGGAAGTAGCAACTCAAAAGTTTTTAATCTACATATTATTATTTCAATATACATATGTTTGTTTTGGAAAAACATGTATGTATAACTCTGGTTTTTAACGTGCCGAAACATACTGTGCCAAGGGATTTTTACTGTCTCATCCGAAGGACGGGAAACCAAGCTGAACTCAAACTCACGACCTCACGATCAAGAGTCAAGCGCGCTACCGACTGAACCAGGCCGGATCTAGAATAATTATTTATAACTCGGGTGTCAGATGTACAGAGGGATGTAGATCCCGGGTGTTAGTTGTACAGAGGTATATAGAACCCAGGTGCCAGATGTACAGAGACAGGTAAAACATTCGAGATTCAGATTTACAAACGTTCTTGAAAGTGATTATCGGACGTATGCATGTATGTAGATATTGCATTTTTGTTGCATAGAAATCTGTACATATTAAACATCAGATAACAGATATATTGAAAATCAAATTACAGGTTTATTGGCATTAGGTATAAGATTATAGATGAATGCAAATCATGAGTATCAGAGTGCTGAGGTATTCTTCAAATTCTGAGTATCTGATTATACAGTTCTTTAAATCTTGAGTATCAGATTATTTAGGTATGTACATCCTGAGGATTGGATCAAATTAAGTCTGTAAATGTTGAGTTTCAGATTATTTAGGTCTGTAAATTTTGAGTATCTGATTCGAGCGGTATAAAATAGCAATACTATATAGATGAATGTAAGGTTAAAGTAATAGATATTTAGAATCCAGAGCTTTCCATCTAGATCGGAAAGAAATCCAAGCGAATGATAATCAATAGTAAATAGATAAATTGTACTCTAGTACAAAATAAATACTCATTTCATTAATCTAGAAAGAATGTTTATACCATGGATCGTGACGTGTAAACATTAGCGATATTAGCAATACAATGTTAAAAACGCCTCGGTGGACAAACATGGAAATTCTGGAAAAGTCTGGAGTGGGATCAGGGTCCAGAGTCATCACTCATCTCGTCTATCTTTTCATAACGCAAATAAACAGAATATATGCTGCAACTGCACAGATCCTAAAGTAATCATCAGACGGTTCTGGAGACGATATACAAGTCTAATGAGCATTGGACAAACACGAACCTTTGAAAATACAGAGGTGGGATAAGGTACAATGGAAAGGTAAGCATCAGTTATAGCCATCGCGAGTCAAGAATAAAATTCAAAAGAAATAAGAAAGCAATCAATCTTTGTCAAAATAGGTATAAATAAAATAAGCATGATTCCAAAGTTACAGTTTTGTAAACAATAAGAGCCAAAACAAATGTACAAGATGACCGGTTTTGTCAATTAGAATTCTGTCGATTCAACAAACATTTTCGAACAGGAAACCCATGGCTATAATCTGGCATTTTTGATGGTTTTTATAGAAAAAAAGAAAGCTGTCGTAGACATGGTATCTACTTTTCGTCCGTTTCACTGTTAACACTATTTAAATTCGAAAATAACATCTCAGATACTAAAGTATAAATCTTTAGAATGTCCAGGATATAATAATTATATAATATACATTATTTAATATATATAATACATTAATTTAAAATTAATTATTATTAAATATTATAACTAAATCAATAAAAAAAAAAAATATTTAATTTATATATAAATTATATAAATTATATGATATATAAATAATATCATAATTGATCTAAAAAATATGTATAAAATATAATATTATATTTATAAGTGGAATATATATTAAAATTATATATAATATTTATAAAATATAATAATATATTTAAAATAATATAATATAAATAATATATAATAAATATAAATAATATTAATTAATTAAAAATAAAATAATAGTATTGAAATATATAATTTATATTCTAAAAAATATAATAATAATAATTAAAAAAAAAAAAAAAATGAAATAAAAAAAAAATTAAAAATATAAATAAAAATTTATATTTTTAAATTATAAAAGGATATATATTATAATTTTTTAATAATAATATTTAATAATTATAAATTAATTTATAAATATATACATATATTATATAAATAATGATTAATAATAATATAAATATATAAATAATTTATAAATTATTAAATATATATATTATATATAATTATAATTCTAAATTTTTGATGATATATTATATAAGAATATTATTAATAATATATATTATATATTAAAATATATTATTAATATATTAAAAACATAAATAAATAAATTAATAATTTAATTTTAATACTATATATATTATTAAATATTATTAATAATATAAATATTATATTATATATTTATTAAAAATATTATTTATTTATTAAAAAAAAATATTTATATATTATATAAAATATATATAATTAATAATTATAATTTAAAATAAATTTATTAAATTTATATAATATTAATATTTATATATTAATTTATTATAATATAAATTAAAAAAAAAAAAAAAAAAAACAAAAAAAAAAAAAAAAAAAAAAAAATAAAATATATTTAAAAGATACAAAAAATAAATAAATATATATTAATAAAAATGTATTATAAATAATTAAGGAAGATATTTAAATATTATTTATTTAAAAAAAAAAAATAAAAATAAAATAAATAAAATATATATTTATAAAAAAATTTTAAATATAAAATTAAATAACTTAATGTTAAAAATGATTAGATATATATTATAAAATTTATAAATAAAATATATAAAAAATAAAAAAATAATTAATTAATATTTAAATTTAAATAAATAAAAATTAAAAAAAATATACTTTCTAGGTTTACAATTATAAATATAAATATTATTAATATAAATTATTAAATAATATATAAATATAAAAAAGATTATAATAACATATAATAAACTTAAATAAAAAATTTTTTAAAAATAATAATATACTATAGAATTATGATAAATAAATCTATATACATAATAAATAAATTATTAAAATTATAAAATAATAAAAAATTATTATTTTAAAATTTATCAATAATATATATAATATATAAATTAATTAATATTAAATAATTAAACAAAAAAATAAAAATATATATAATATATAATTAAATATATTTATTTAAATAATATATAATAATAGTATCTTATATATAATTAAAAAATAAATAAATAAATATTATAATATATTAGTATTATATAATACTATTTAACACACTTTATATAATATAATAGATAATTAAAAATATATATACTTTTTAATAATATAAAATATAAAATATAAAGAAATATTTATTAATAATATTTTAAAAAATATTAATATTATCATTAGTTAATATATAGAAAAATTATAGCGGGGAAAATAATTATTATAATATATAAATAATAATTATTGTATATTTAATTATATTAAATATAATAAATATATAAAATTAATATTTATTATAAAATTAATAAAATTTAAAAAAGAATAATTATATTATAATATAAAGGGTTATAATATTTATTTAAATATATAATATTTAAATTAAATATATAAATATATTAAATTAACATAATAATTAAAAATTATTAAATCTAAAAAATTATTTATAATATAAAGTTTAATAAATAAATAATAATATAATATATAAATAAATAATATTATATTTATAATAAATAAATAAGAATTTAAATATATTTAATATAAATATATAAAAATATAATATATTACTATATATATTAAATTTATATTAATTATAAAACAATTAATAAAAATAATAATATATTAATATTAAATTTTAAATTATTAATTTTATTTATAAAAAAATATTAATTAATAAAATAACATAAAAAAAAAAATTAATTTTATTAAAAAATTAATATAAAAAAATAAAAAAAATATAATAAATTATAATTTTAAATATTAATTCATATATATTAATAATAAATAAATAAAAATATAACATAATAAATATATATTATTATTATTTAAAAAAAAAAAAATATATATTATATATATTATATAATAATTAAACTATAAATTAATTATATAAAAATAAAAAAAATAATTTATAATTAATAAAAATTATTAAAATAATTATAACAAGTATAAAATTAATATAAAATTTATTTTATAAAAATTAAAATATATATAAATAATTTAATATTATTAAATAATATTAAATTAAAAATTTTTATAAATTTATATTATATAAAAAAATTAATTAATAATTAATATAAATATAAAAAATAAAATATTTAATAATAAATATTTAATTAAAATAATAATATATTAAATTATTTTAAAAAAAAAATAATATAATAATATATATTAATAATTATTAAACACCCACAAAACAACACACCACCCCACCCAACAAACAACATCCCAAACACACCAACAACATACCACCGCGATCTCCACACATTACCCTACCCCACACCCCTACACATCCCCACCACATCCTTCTACCCCACACAACCAAACACACACACCACAGCCCAAAACCCCATAAACACAAAACCAACACAACCACCACCCAAACACCACCACCACCAGACCCAACAACACACAAACCACCCTCACCACAACCACCCACATCAACAAAGCCACACCCACCCACCACCCACCAACACACTGTACCAACCAACCCCACAACTCACAACACTCAAAACCCCAAAACCAACCCACCCCCCTATCCCCCCACACTCCACACCACCACACTCACCCCCTTGCCACCCAAAAACAACCCCATCACAACATCCAACCACCCCAACCAACAAAACCCACCACACGCACAACACACAACCCCACCACCGAACGCCAACCACAACCCAACGCACCCACACCCCCACCCGACACCAACCCCCCCCCCCCCTCACCACCCCCTCACAAATCAACAACCACCCCACACACACCCCAACAAACACTCAAACACAACACACCCACCCAACCACAACCAACACTAACACACAACGATACACCCACACACCACCACAAACCCACGGGGCAAACAACGCCAACACACCCGCACTCCCGACCCACCCTCAACACACACCCAACCCAACACACACCAACCAACATCAAACAACCCCCTCAAACCACCAACCGGGCAACACACCCCGCAAACCCCCACAACAAACCCAAACCCCAACCCCACAACAAAACCCAACACCACAACACCACACCAACCCAAACACTCCACCCACACAACCCCAACACACACCACCCTCACCACAACCACAACAACACCCAAACAACAAACACCAGCAACCCCATCACCAACCCACCCCTAAACACCAACCACACAACGACACCCACAAACTACCCCTACCACACCCAGACAACACCCAAAACCCCCACCACCCACCACTCCACACCACCCCACCCACACGACACCTCACCCAACCCACACACCATCAACCACCACCAACCCAACCACAGCACACAACCTAACCACACATAACCACCACAAACAACAACCCCACCCAAGCCCACACAACAACAAACCAAACCAATCACCTCACACACAAACACACAACCCCCCCATAAACAACACAACGACACACTCCACCATCCCCACAAACATCTCACGCCCCACACACACACCAACACCCACACCCCAAACCCACACCAAACACAAACCACCACAACCACACAAAACAACACTCACCCCCACAACCAACCCCCCACCAACACCCGACCACAACACATCACACCCCAAAAACACCCATCAAAACCCCAACCACAACAATCACCCCACCTACCCAACTCACCAATAGACAACCCACAAACCCCCCCACACCACCACCACACAAACCCGCACTCCAACACAAAACCTCACACCAACCCCACAACACACCACCCCAACCAAACCCTCAAACCCTCCCCAACACAAACTCAACAACACAACCAACCCACAAACACCCACCCCCAACCACCACACACTACAACCCAACACACCCACCGCAAACAACCCCACCACATCCAACACCCACAACAACCACCCAAACCCCCCCCCCACGACAACAGCCCAACACACACGCCAACCCACACCCGACACCACCACCAACCACAACCCCCCAACACACCATCACCCCCCACAACCCCACCCACTGCTCCACACAACTATCACCGAAACCCCACACGACCCCCACAACCCAACCCACCCCCCCACACCCCACACCGACACCCACCAACCTCAACACACCCACCAACCACCACCACCATAACCACGGTTTTAACACCCTCAACACCAAACCCACACACACCCAACCTTACCACACAACCACCCACCACCACCACACCCACCACAACACACACACACACACCCACGGACAAACCAACACCCACCCACTCACCAGACACCCCGACACCCAACCCCAGGCCCAACACCACAACCAACCACTAACACACACAAACCCCCAACACCCACAAACCTCCTCCCCACCCAACCCATACACCCCCCAACTGACACAACAACCCCCACCACAACCAACCCCCACACAACACACACACCCTACGAGTCAACGCCTCCACAACCCCATACAACCAAACACCACTGACAACAACCCCCCACCCCACCACAACACCCTCACACCAACCCGCCACCACCACAACACCCCACCACACAAAACCCAACCCACCGTCCCCTCAACACACTCACACACCTACCCCCCCCCCCCCCCCCACACACCCCACACACACCCCACCCCACCCCCAACCACCCACCCCCCAACGCCCAACCACACCCCACCCACCCCCTCCCTACCCAAACCCCCACAACACAAAAACTAACCCCCACAAACCACCCCACCCAACCCACCACCCCACACCCATACCAAACCCATTTCCCCAACCCCACAACCGAAACAACCCCCCACAACCCCCAAACCCCCACCCAAACAAACCCCAAAACCACCACCACAACAACCACCCACACCCACACCCACACCCAAACACACTGACACCACACAAAAAACTACCCAGCACCCCACACTATCACTCACCCCCAACCAAAACACACCACTGAACCACAAACAAACCACTACCAACCCCACACCCCACACCACACCAACCACACCCATCAACCACCCCACCCACCCCACCCAAACACACCAACCCACACCTAACCCCCCACACACCAAAACGTACCCACCCCACAACCCCCAACACGCAACCCAAACAACCAATAATCAATCCCTCATCCCCCACACAACAAACTCTCCACACAAACCGCCCAACCAACTCAAACCCACCCACTACACACAAACCACCCCCCCAACCAAACACTCACCCACCAAACAAACCCACACAACACAAACCACCCACCCCACACTACTCCCACCACACTCCACCCACCCCACTCAACACCACCACAACGGGCAACACACTAAACAAACCACCACCCAACCACCCTCTCCACGAACCCCACACACCCCCACACCACCCCCACACACCCCCACCAAGCTCCCCCCCCACACCCCAAAAACTTACACACAACACACCAGACAACACCCACTGACACCAAACCCACAACATTACACACCACACACCACGTTACCCCACACCCACCCCACACCCCCACAAACACACCATCAAAACACTCACCAACCATACACCCACACAACACCGCACAACATCAGAACACACAAAACCACCACACACACAAACCCCTACCCCGCCCACCCCACCAACTACACACAAAACACACCCCACACCCCCCAACCTCACCCACATACAACAACCCACTCACCACCACCACCCCACCCCACACCCCCACCAACACCCACACCCACACCCCCCAACACACAACCCTCCACACCCCCCACCCCACACACCCCACCCAAATCACACAAACACAACACACCACAAACCCACCACTACCCACGCACACAACGACACACCACCCCAATGACAACACACACCACACCCCCCCCCCCCCAAGCCACACCCACAAAACCCACCAAACACACACACCCCCCAAAACCACCACCAAACAAACACGACCGTCCCCACCTCCACACACCCCCCCCACTCAAAACCAACAACACCACACCCCCACACCCCCACAGACAACACACCAACACACACACCCCCCCACCCACACCCACCCTTACCCCACCACACCACCACAACATCACCCCCACCAAAACAACCCAAACAAACCTCCACCACCCCAACCCTTAACCAACCCAACACAACCAACAACCCCCCCCACACAATCACACCGCCACCCCACCCACCCGCCATCCCCCACCCACACCACCCCACCACCACCCCAACCAACCACCACCACCTCCAAACCACATCACATCCTCCAACCCGTACCCACCCCCACACAACCGAACCCAACAAACCATAACCCAAACCACCACAACCCCACACCATACAAACACAACACCACAACCGCACCCAACCCACCCACGCAAAACCGCCCATCAAAACCGTACCCAAAACCAAAACAGAACTTAGTTGTCCCCACACCCACACACCAACGAACCACACACCAAAACAAAACCCCCCCCCACGGCACACGGCTACAAACCCCCCAACCCAACACCATAACCACCCCACACCCCCACTCCCCACACACCAAACCAACCACACACACCCCCAACAAACACCACAAAAACCCACAAACCCAAACCCCACCCCCACCACACCACGCTAACAACACCAAACGCAAACTCCACCATACAACGCACCACAACAACGGGGTACAAACCAAAAACAACCAACCCCCACAAAACCAACCACAACCACCATCCAACACACCCAGCACACAACTCACCACCCCCACCAACCCACCACAACACCAACATCAACACTACCGCCACAAAAACCAAACACCAAAACCCTCACCCACTTGTGACTCACAACACAACCACCCTCCAACACCACAACCAACCGCCCAGCAAACTCGCACACAAACTAATCAACACCACCCAACCTCCACACCCCATACCACAGCACACCCACATCACACAACCGAACCACAACACCAACCCCACCCCTACACACTCGCAACCCAACACAACTTACCACACCACAGCACTAACCAACGCAACACCCAAACCAACAACACCACCAAACACCAACGCCAAGCTACCCCAACGACCACCAACACCACACAAAACACCACACACACGCAATTTCCCAACACCCAACACCAACTCAACACCCACGGGGCCCACCAACCCAAAAACCCCCCCCCCCCCCCCCCACCCCACCTACAGCTCCTCAACTCCTACCACACCCCCACAACCCCCCATCCCACACCATACACACACACACAAACCCCACCAACCCCAAACAACACCCAACCCACCACGTCGACACACCCCCTACCAAAAACAACACCAAACACCCCAACAACAAAACCAACCACCGCGCCACGACAACCTCACCCACCACACACAAACACCACCAACCCCTCCAACAACAATACCCACACCACACACACACACATCCCACCCCCACCACCCCACCCCCAACACCACCAAAACACTACCCACCAAACCACATCTCCACCCACACACCCACACCCCAACCCACACCACCCCCAACTACACTACACCAGCACACACAACCCGAAACAACCCCCCCCCCCCCCCCAACAACCACCACCCGAACAACCACCACACACCCACAACAACCAGCCCGCCACCACCATCCCCCAACACACCTCCCCACACCAACACCCCCCCACCCCCCGAACCCCAGAACAACACTAGCCGCACCCCCACACAAACCCACAACTACCCCAACAACACACACGCCCACAGCCCACTAACACCCCTCACACACACCCCCTACATACAACCACACAGAGCCCCCCACCACACCCAACAACACAACATCCACCCAACCGAACCCCCACCACACACAACAACCACACAACCACCCCACACAACAGAGATCACACTCCCAACACCCCATACAAACACGGTACCCTCCGCTCATCACCTACACCCCAACACACCCACCCAACATCCCCCACACCTCAAAAAAACACCCCCCTAACCCCCAACCACCCCACACACACACCCCCTAACTACAAGACCACAATACGCACACAACCACACACCTACCGAAACACAAACACCCCCAACAAACAACCACCACCAACAAACCCACCCCTATCACACCCCACTTCCACCACCACAAACTCACCCCCCAACCTAACCCCACCCCCCACACCCACACCACACCAACCACCCAACACCCACAACACACAACACAAACTACACCCACACAACCCCACAAACAACACATCCAACATACACACGACTGCACAAACAACCACACCCACACCAACCAACAACAAAACAAGCATCACCACCAACACACCACAAACACCAAACAATCCCCCCCAAAGAACCCACCACACCCACACCAACCACACCACCACATAACACCACAAAAC
This sequence comes from Atrina japonica, assembly GCA_030159075.1. Taxonomy (NCBI): domain Eukaryota; kingdom Metazoa; phylum Mollusca; class Bivalvia; order Pterioida; family Pinnidae; genus Atrina; species Atrina japonica. The sequence goes on from BROG01000113.1 coordinate 1,367,059, forward strand.
CACACAAAACCCCACACACCCCACCACCACCAACACCCACGGTGCACCACACAACAAACACACCCCAAGCCACCCCCCCACCCACCGAAAACACCGCCCCCTAACATAAGAACCAAACCCCAACACCATCAACTCCACACACCACAAACACCAACCACCAAAACAACAACAACACCTCCCCCAACCACACCACCCAACACACCAAAAAGACACAAACCACAACACCCAACAACACCACACCCGACAACCACTACCAACCAACACGGTGGCTCGAACAGACACCTCACCAACCCAACACAAGCCCCCACCACAGACCACCCCCAAACACCCCACACCATCCCAACCCACCACACCACACTCCCCACCCACTAACCCCCCAAACACAACACCAACCCTCCAACAACCGCCCCCCAACCCACCCAACAACCCAAACCAACCCCACAACGGTCACCACACCACACCACCCCCCCCCACAAACAATACAACACAACCACCAAACCCCCACCCTACAGAACAACCATACCCCCACACCCACCTACCAACCATCCTACCTACAAAACCACCGACACTACACACCAAACAATCCCCACCAACCAACCACCCACCCAGCACCACACCCCCCACACACCACCCCACACACACCACCCCCCAACACCACTCACAACACCAACCACCACACACACCCCCACACTCAGCCACAAGAAAACACTACACACACACACCACCACAACACACCCCCCACCAACACCCCACAACACCCTACACAACACACCCCTCACTGAACATAAAACACACTTAACCCACAAACCACCTCTACTAACCCCACCACCACAACGTCCCACTGTTCCCACAACCGACCAGACACCACCACCAACACAAACCACCAACAACACACACTCCCCCAAACAACAACCAAAACACAAACAACAACACACCCAACCAAACCAAACACCCTCCACCTCGCAAGCTCCCTCTACCCCCCAACCCAACAACACACTGGGACACCACAACCCACAAACAACACACAGACCCTAACAAACCCACTACACATAAACACACTCAAACCCCCCCAACCGAACAAACCACGACAACCCCCCCACCAACCAACAACACAAACGACCAACCACTCACACACCCCACCACCACCTAACACCCAACTACCACCCCACCACACCAACAAACCCCCCCAAAACACCCCCCAACACAAAAAGCACCACCACCCAACTCCCACACCACTTGTCACCAAACCACCACAAAAACCCACGACACACACACAACACAACACCTCCACACACATAACCCACACTTACACCCCACACACACACCACCACAAAACCACAACCCACCCCCCACCAGAGCCGACCCATTCACACCACCCACACAACCCCACCAACACACCACGGCACAACCACCAACCACACACCCCCACCAAAAACACACACAACACTACCACACCACGACCACTTACAAACACCACCCACAATAACCAACACGGTGTGGGCCATCCAACCACAAACAAACCCCCACTCCAACACCAACCCACAACACAACACCGCACCCTACCACCAACCCCCCCACCCCCCTCAAACCAAACACCACTCCACCACCCACCAAACACCCCTAGCCACAACGAACCCACAAACCAACCTCCCAACACACCAAAAAACAACAACAACAATCCACAAACCACCACAAACTCCAAACACCCTTCAACCCTACCCCACCACCCCCACCCCTGCACGCCACCACTACCCACCCCCCCCCCACCCACCACACACAACCCCACATCCCAACACCACAAGAACACCCACACCACACAACACCACCACCACCAAACCAACCGAACCCGAAACACCCAACACCGATCGCTCAACAACACGACAACCCCCCCCCCACATCAAACCAAGCTCACTAACTCCAAACACACCCAACGCCCCCAACCCCCCAACCACCACACCTAATCTCCACACAACCACACACCCCACTCCCCCCCACCACCTCACCCCACACTACCCCCCACCCCACCCCCCACACCACACCAACACCACCACAACACACACCCAAAACACCCCACACCCCACAAACAACACCAACAACCTAACCTCACACACAGCCCACCACTCAACACAACCCAACCCCCCCCCCCAAAACCCCCCCACACCACCACCAACTCCAACCCACACCCCAACCAACACCCCACACATACCCCACCAAAACTCCACCCCCTCAACACACTCAAACCAAAAACATACGCACTCACAAACTCCAAACCCCCGACCCACAACAAAACCAACACAACACTCACCACACCCCCACACCACCTCACACTCCATAACCCAAAGCCGCCCAACCACCACTCAACACCACCCACCCACACACACACAGAACACACCCGCACCACAACACCCCACACCCACAACACCCCAACCAAGCCAAACACCACCCAAAAACCACACTCGGTCTCCAACCCCAAACACCCCAACCACCAAATCAATACAACCACCAACACCCCCCAACCACCAACACACCCCGTCAACCCCCCCAGCAAACCAACACACACCACACACCCAACCACCCCTAACCAACATAACAACCACACCAAACACCAAACAATCTTTAGAATGTCCAGGATATAGATACAGATCTGGTAAAAAGGGACAAACACGGACCTCTGGAAAAGGAAACCAAGAGGTGGGATCAGGTGCCATGGAGGAGTAAACATCCCCTGTCGACTAAAAAGACTATTATACCGACCGTAAAATTTGCGGAACGTTAACATCAATCGCGGTTTTGTAAAAAAAAAAACATTTTATTTCATCTTATTGAAATTGTATTTTAGTTTTTATCTTATGTGATTTTATTAACCTTATCACTTACTTCCTGGTATTCAACCACGATCATTCATAGATTGTTACACGCCACATATAGGTAAAAGTAAAACAAAAATTCACCATGGACAATCACAATGCAGCAGTACTAATGATTTAAATATTTATGTAAATATCTACATTCAACATAAGATAAGGATCCAGTTTCAGACAAAAGTTCACATTTTAAAAAACATCTGGTTTTCCACAGGATTTGGTACAGACAGTTTCCACTGTAATATAATCATAAAATTTTATTCAATTCTTATATCAAATTATATTGTGGCTCTACCTTGTTAGTTAATTAACTTCTTTCCAGAACAGGCGTCTGTTATTACGTCGATATAGTGATTTAGCAAAAAACCTCATCTGTTATGTGTTTCAGAATGTCAAAATATATATTTCATGGTTTATTGATATTTCATTGAGATTTTCATAAACGCCCTTAAGATGTTTTAGATTCTTCAAAATAAGAAATGGCAACTGTCCTACGACTGTAGGAATACCTTTTTTGGCAAGATTATCAACGCATACAGACCGCAATAGTTTTGTCTGCAACAATAGACCCTGCTTGAACATTTGCTGAGAAAGTTTACCAGTTTATTTGCAGAAGGTCGGTAGACACTTCATGGGTACAGTATAACACCGACATTAAAATCTGGCCGCCATCATATGACAGAAAAATTGTGTGGCGTAAAAATGAAACAAAGAAAGCAAAACAACAACAGAACATTTAGATAATGAGAGGTGCAATGGGTTAAAAATCTAATTAATCTTAGACTAATAGGGGTAATAGTCAAACTACCAAACGGCTTATATACCAGAAATGCAATTATCCCAGGTGTCTTCATCGGCCTGAAAAAGGAATCCACAAATTACATGTTTCTGAACTATCGTAAAATAATGACAATAACAAAGTACAAAATGCATGCATATTAGGTTATAGGAGACATTACTAAGAAATACAACAATGTCATTGCACAAGTATACCAAGAAACAAAATATTTTACATCAAACTTCGCGACATTGCAAACCTATCATTAAACCACTTCAAAAGATTTCTCTCTCGGGTATCCATTAACCCTGTAAATAACTATAGTTTTACCTGTTTATAGTGTACAAAAGATTACTTTTTGATATAATACAAGAGCCACAACAGTTATATTCGTTGTGGGAGCACCTTCGTGTAATCACAACAGCTCAATGTTTTTGTAAACTTATGTATTTACTTAAGGAGCATAGTTATCCGGGAATTATTTGAACTAAAACATTTTAGGTTTACACTATACAGTGCATCTACAGCACATATGGCACCTGTGTCAGTCTTATTGTATTTATTATATACAAGAACCTTCCTACAACTTATGAAATACCAGGTATAACTGTTAAATATTTTACTACGGTGTACTATTATTTTCTTATTGCAGTTACAAGAAATTTAATGTTGTGAAAAGCACTCATTCAAGTTCATTTAATATTATTCAAGTGTTTTGTTTTTAATTACTTCAACACTATTGTATTGATAGATACCTAATTCTAAGCACTCTAACAAAGTAGAGGCAACATTGGTACACTCACGGCGCCTTTATATACCGTAACCAGTTACCGTAACCGTAACATTCTGCCATGTAATTGCTAACCGTATGACGATACCTGCAATATTTAGCCCTCTCTAAATTTGTATAGTACTTTTCATGAGTATTTATCCATACACTCATACAAACTGAATACCACTCAAACCATGGACTGTTTAGCCCTTATCATCCTTGTATTGTACTTGTCATATATACATACAAACATATTATCACTCAAACCATATATTGTTTATCCCTCGGCATACTTGTATTGTACTTGTCATGAGTCTGTACCCATACCCACTTTGCAAACTGAATACAACACAAACCAAGATTGTTAAGCATGTTTTAATGAGTAACTGATTATACCAGAACACATATGTTTTAATGTTTACCTTTTCACATCATTTTACTACATTTTAGATATATGTTTACAATATTGTCTCATCAAAACCGAACTCGTTTGCTGATCATTTACTGGTGGACCGTTTGAGTCCCCGAGGGTATACATAAACCTAGTACCTGGTATTTCGATACCAGCTGTTCACCTTATACTAAAGTAATATTTGGCACTATTAACACTATTTAAATTCGAAAATTATCTAAAGCTAAGATAGTCATTTTTTTTACAGTGGTTACTCTTAGACGGATTTCGGCTATACTTTTAGAGATATTATTTGGCCTTGTATGATACCACTTTATCTTCAGAAAATACACATACTTTTCAAATTGGAGCTCAACTGATGAAGTCTAATTGACAGAAACGATATCGTCTTGAGCATTATAACTTTGGTATTATGTTTATAATATTTACTATAGTTTTGCATTAATTCTGTCATTTCATGTGATCATTTAAACGTCATATTTTTGATATGTTCAGTTCTGGGTATGTAAATCATCGTTATCTTAAAACAAATATACTTTTCATTTAAAATGTTGTAAACTGTTATGTCCTTCTTAATTATTTTGGTGCGTTTTGATTTGCATTTAGTCATTGTTTTTGATTCCTTCGTTTTCTTTTCGCTGTTTTGTTTGATGTTTGTTTCGCTTGCTTTTCATTTGGTCATAACATTAAATAAATAAATGATATTAATGCATGGGCAAATATAGAATTAAAAAAGGTAAATTATTTATCAAACCTGCAAACCTGCTCAAATAGATTTTTTTTATTTTTGTAGGCGTAGACCTCACTACATCTTACATTCGTGCTAACCCACTTGGAAGTTTTGAACAACGTTTATATATATATATATATATATATATATATATATATATATATATATATATATATATATATATATATATATATATATATATATATATATATATATATATATATATATATATATATATGTTTTTCGCTTAGACTAATTAGTTTTGTGGAGATTTACAAGACCTTTATCCCACTGTTCAATCAATATTTACTTTTCTAACATGGTACCATAAAACAGATACATTATTTTACATGTAAAAATTGCAATTAAACTTTGTATATCTCGAGATACTTTAAACGAAATCCTTTTTCATTAGTAAATCTTAGCAAATCACGTGTTCATTATGTATACCAACCCTCACCATTAAAATTTCTTTCATAAACCTAATTCTCTTGTTCTACAAGATAGACATCGCATTCGCTTAATCGTTTTCATAAAAGCTTAAAGATGCGCAATAATGAAATGTTATTGCCTGCTGTCAAGGTTATTAGTAATGTAGTTGGCTGACGTAAGCATAGGCTTTCAAAAATAAGGCAAGAGTCTGTGATACAGACACATTAATTACTTGACACGTGCCTCAGAAATACGGATGCAGTACAATACGCCTTTCCTAATACATAAATATACGATTCGTAATGAAAATGAATTGAAAAAGCAAAATAATAATAAAAAAAAAACTACGTATTAGTTTGAACCGATTTATGTTCATTTCAGTAATATAAACATGCTTTAATTAACTACAGATAAAATATGTAGTATGTTGCTTATGTAGATCTATACAATTAATTGTTACAATTAATTTTATTCATGAAAATAATTATTTCCGTAAATGTGTTACATGTGGTTACTCTTTTTTTCACTTGACCTATTTTATTACCTAAAGTAGGACATTCCTTTATTGTTTCACTGATGCTGATTCACAGATTGGTATTTTTTTTATATCATGTTGATTATATTTACAGATGATCGCTTCTACAGAGGAAAGGATAAGTTTGTCCAAATGATACGCAGGTTGTTATTGCTGATGGAGGCTGGACATACATGATATATCATCGATATATCTAAATGTCAAATTAAAGGACACTGTTAGCTTTTACCGGGTCTAATAAACAACGGGTCATCAATGATCTTTGGAGAGATATTCTTTTACACCTTCTTTGCAAACTATTTTATGAATGATACATCTGTTAATTTTTAAGGGATAAGTAACGAACCTAGCTATGGGTTTTACTTAATTTCATTATTTCTGTGGTTAACCTATGTGTGTAAAGTTAGAATTAGAATCTGATATCCAACATTTGTATTTTCAGGTACATTGTTTTACAGGTACCCGAGTTCCCTATTGTATTGTTATCGGTTAAGCCAGGCCATTAACAACTAGTACTCAACATTCTCTTATGCAGTGCCAAAGCCCAGGATCCTTCAGAAGAAAAACTAATGTCCCCTTGATTGGTATGTGTAAAGTATGGTGTAGACCTCTCACCAGTGTATTCGCATGTTTCGATGTGTTGTGATCAATCACGGCGTTTGCAATTCATCATAAAGATGTCTATTGTGTGTTTGTAGGATTTGGTACATTGTAGATCCCTCTCTGTGTTGGTCTGATCTGTATATCCCTCTATACGTTGGTACATTATCTACGCACAGGTATGTTGTAGATCCCTCTCTACGCAGGTGCGTTCAAAGTGTATTGGTAGTATATATTATGTTGTAGCGCCCTCTTTGTGTTGTTACCTTCACGGGATGTATTGGTAGGATTTGTTATGGTGCAGAGCCCTCATTTTCTTGGTAGGTTCAACAGTGTATTAGTAGGCTTTGGTATGTTGTAGAACCCTCTTTGTGTTGGTACGTTCACTTGTGTATTGCTATGATTTGGTAAGTGATAGACAACCCCTGTGATGGTACATTCACCGGTTGTATTGATAGGATGCTTTATGGTGCAGAGCCCTCTTTTTGTTGGTAGGTTCACTGGTGTATTGGTATCATTTGGTATGTTGCATAGCCCTCTTTATGTTGTTACGTTAGCAAGTGTATTGGCAGTATTTGGTATGTGTTGATACGTTCACTGGTATATTGGTTGGCTTTGGTATGTTGTATAGCCCTGTTGTGTTGGTACGTTCAACGGTGTATTGGTAGTATTTGAAACGTTGTGGCGCCTTGTTTGTGTTGGTATGTTCACAGTATTTTATTAATATTTTGTTTGTTGATTTAGAGCCATCTTTAAGTTGGTATGTTCACCGTTGTATTGGTAGTATGTGGTATCTTGTAAAGCCGTTCACCATTGTTTTGGTAAGCTTTAGTATATATTTTATATCCCTATTTGTGTCGGTCTGATCACTAGATCCCTCTATACTTTGGTACGTTACCAATGTATTGGTGTGTTGTACAAATCCATTTCTATGTTATTCACAGGTTTATTGGCAGGATTCGGTATGTATGCCAAAGAATACCTGCTTCATTGGTGTAAGAACAGAAGTCAGGTCAAAAGAGATAACAGACGTATTGAATTGTTCCGAGTACTATACACATGTGTGGTGATGGTGGTAAAATGTTTATGTCTGAAGATTATTACAAATTTGTGTCTGTTTCATATGGTTTACAATCTGTTACTTTGGTGTTACATTGGTCCCCCTTTATTGCATCAAGGTCTTCATTGTGATTCAGATGAACAATCATAAACAAACTAGAAAGTTGAATTCGACCGAAATTGTTTTTATCAAGATTTGTCATTATCGTTCGAAACCAGACAGCGTTTCTGGCACACTCAAATTTATACGTATATAAAAATGCCGACGTCTTACATATACGATGCTGAGAAAGATAATATAGATCAAAATAAGATATAGTGGTCTAGCCGTCGGTGAAAGTATTCATAGACGGAATTTATAATACTTTATTGAACGTTTTCCCGAGTGCAATCAAACTTCAGTGTCGGAATCGGCTGGTCACAGCTATGAAAAATGTTCAGACACATTAATTGTTGTAATAAAAAATATGTGTTATGGACATCCGCGGACTTTGATATTCATCTAATTATTCATTGCTTATTCATTTGTGTATTATATTTCAATTCTTTCAATTAATATTTAAATTTATATTCATATATCCATATATTAACTCATACTCTTTTTAAAGATATTTTATTGCAAGTAGACAACAGAAAAATAGATACATTTGCATGATAGCCTATTCCTTGAGAATAAGTCGTTGGATCTTTGCAATAACCGTATCATTCTTATTTAATATATCAAATTAAATTCAAAGCATCGAGGTAGGTAAAACAGATTTCCAGCTGCAAAACCATCCTCAAAATTAAGGTTAGTTAATCAATAATCCTAAATTTGATACTTGTACATTCAGCATTAACGATTCTGAACCTTTTCTCAACATTACATTCTTATGAAGTAATTGTTTTAAGACGATATTACTAAATAGAAAAGAATCTATGTAAACTATTTTGGAATATCATGATAGCATAATGGATCGTTGTTAAGGCAATAGTATTCCAATCAAAATACTCTGTTTGGTTCATGTAGAATAATACACATATTATTGTATTATTCCTAATTTTTACTTTAATGTGATACAATATTTCGTTAGCATAGTTTTGTTTGCTGAGCTATACACGGTTTGCAGTACCGATTCTCTTTTCTATCTCACTTTCAGTAATCATATCAAATACAGATACAGATTTTATTTTTACTACATTCTTACTTCAACACTTGTGATTATTTCAGTTATTTATTCAGCTTTTTTCTATAAATGAGTATTTTTTAAATTTCAGTATCACTAAGGTCACTACATATAAAACTAGTAATCTCTATAGACCGAACACTCCTCCCATTTTAAAGGTTTATCTTCTTTGCTCTGGACTGTAACTGGATTTGTTAATCAAACCACCTGCTATCAAAGCGATAAAAACCAACATATGAACAGATGCTGGAGCAATGAATGATTATTGTTACATGTGACCCACGGAACTCCAAGCGTTTCTCTCTTTAGTTTGTTATTATGTCAAGGAACTTTTCGTCGAACAGAGTTGGTATATATTGTACGAGATTTGTTTAAACTAGCGCTCGCATAGGTTCGTCTTTGAAATTGTTAATGCCTAGAGATCATGCGTCTGGATATTTGGATTTGTCTATGATATGTCAGTGCAATCCATCACACAGAATATAAATTGATTGCGTGATGGTTTATACAGAATTTATTATCTACAGCCATACATCTTATCTACATTTTTACAAGTTGTGTATAATGACCCGTATGTAATTAGCATGGGTATATTTTGACAAACCGAACCTTGCGTGTAAGATCGTTTAAAGATCTGGCTGTCTGTATGACACATATATTAAATGTTTATGACAGATATTGATAGGAACACGATGTACATCATGATAGCACAACTTTTCACTATACAACTGAATTAAATGGTAAAAACACTCAGGAATTTAACTAATTTGAATTTTAACATACAGATAACGCTTTAGAAAAATCACAATAAATCCATTCAATCAACATTCCAATATTCATCAAACTAAATACGTTTGGTCTACATTACATAATGACAACATTATCGTTCATTATGATCCACCCGCTGTATGATATCGCCTTGTTATCAAGGCAGATCACCAAACGTAACGGTCTAGTAAAACGCAATGTCATACTAAAATAAAACCTTGTACATGTATTTACTTTGAATGAGACTTCGGTGAGAAAGTGATTAAGAATACCTCATTTATTTCATCTATTGCTAACGTGATAACATAGCACGTTGGTAAATGGTTAATGTAATGCATTTATTGTTGATGTGGTTAGAGTGGAATCATGATTAGAACGAATCTACTTTCTTCATCTTCAGAAAAAAATTAACAGTAACTGAAAACCCTGGTCGTTATTATGAACTTGTTCGTCGACATTGTATCACACTTGATTGACCTGATTTCATAACTACCAGTGTCAGAATCTAACCATTGTAATGTTTCGGGATTTGACATGTATGAAATGACATAAAACATTCCACTACTCTTCGGACAAAATCAGTCTAGTATGCTCAAATTGAGATTCGACCCCTCGCAGGGGAACCCGTGGTGGTTAGAGCATCGCTCTTTGAACTATGACGTCACTCACTTTTGGTCAGCGCAGCTATGAGCCCCGCTGGAACATAAGTTGATTTTGTGTGAGGAAGAATACCATTTTTATGATAAACCCCAAAGTCTCCTTGCAACTCTTTTTAAACAAAATTATAATAGACATAACTATATGGTGTTATGAAACATGGTTTTAACGTTACAAATATTTGAGTAGCTAGAATGATTTCATTATTGATATATTCTTTGATTGATTGAAGCAGCATACTATATTTACATGTTTGTTTACAATAAATAAAAGTTTTTTACCTTTTCGATCAGTTTGTATGCTCTCCTTAAATGTTGCGAAGCTATTCTTTTAATGCACATATACAACATTGTTTCTTTATATTTACAGGCTTTGTTACTATTTTGGTATTGCTTTTGTCAATTGGTTTTGATGACAATCTGTTTTCCATTTCTCTGTCGCTTTATGTAATTTATATTGCCACTGTGTGGGTGTACATAGAACATTGAGCATTTTTCTCAAACATGCAATATTCTGTAAGCACTTTGATATGGTAATGTTTTACAATGTCTTATGTTATAACAATAAACAACTCGTTACTAACGTAACCAGAAATATAAAACCAGTTTTATTCTCAGGCAAATGTAATTGTATATCGACCTATGCTTAGAATCAAAGAAATGGTAATGATTTTCTGGTGACCCCATATGTTCCATGCTAATTTACTTCTTGTTTATGTCTTATCAAAATATTTCTAAATATCCTGACGTCATCGGTAGGTCGAGTGATGTACATATTGATAGATTTAAATGTTTTACACAACTGTATCACTAGTTGATGCATACATATGATATAATAAACGTCTAAATGCGGAATTACCGAATTTCAAAGCATTGTAATTCAAAAGTCACGGTCAAAGGTGAATGCCAAGGTAAAAATGAAGGTCATATCGTTATCGTTCAAGTGACTTACAATGTGCCACTCGCAGCTGACCCAGATAGACGAACAGATGTGCAGATAGACTGACGGGTATTTAATGTCAATTCTTAGGTTGGCATTTGTTTTTAAAACCTTAAGCCATGACGTATCACATCTCTTGTCAGCGTGGGGGTGGAGTTCAACTGGAACCTAAGCTAATTTTGTGAGAAAATTTACCACTTTGTAACCGGGTTCTCAGCTACACCACTGAAGGCTGGTCGCCACCATATGACTTCAAAATTGCAAGGCTTGGTGTAAAATAAAATTTCAAATTCAAATCCGACCAAATATCTAAGAGGACGTGAAACAATAATAAGTATGGGAAGTCTGTTCTGAAATCATCAATATTTTATTTCAATTATCTACTCCACGAAACATGTAAGAAAAATAAGATTTCATTTTAACGCATCAAGGATCGTGGTTGAAGCTAATATGATGAAATTTCATCCATCTATTTGGCATTTTCATGAATCTATATATTAACTAAAATCGAATCGAACATTTTACTACTTATCCACCATGCCTTGTTTATTTGGGTTATAAACAAAGAAGAATACAGTTTAAAAATAAACAGAAAGATTATTTGATTTGAACAGACAATCAGGATAGATAAGGCTTTACACTCATCTTTTAAACCTTAATTCTTCTCGACATACATATTTGTTTATAGTGATGAATTAGTATAAAGCCTAAGACACTTTGTCTTCAAGTTTGATTCACACCCCCGGTAAGTATTCTAAATCTGAGTGACGAATGCATATGCTTTTCTTTAATCATATTCAAATTTATTATGAAATGATATTCCTATTGACAAATTTCAAAACACAATATTTAAAGGAATGTGGTGACTTGAAAAATATAGGGAAGTGCAAATAATGCCGTCTTTGATATAAAGTCATCTTCAGTATGAACACTCGTCCGCCTGTAAATGATTTGATGTCCCTCTACATCACTATTTAAACACCGAAATCCTTCTACCTACAGAAAATATGCAATGAACACTCCATGCTTACAATCATTGGGGTTTGCTTTAACAGTTTGAATGATAAGAATTTTTTGAAGTGTTCAAGTACCCGAAATCTGCATTCCAAAATGACATTTAACAGCCTATAACTAATATTATTAAATCCAAAAGATAAATAATCGGTTCTCCGTCGTTCATACCTCTATTAGGTATATAAGATTGGGTGGAGAACGTTTAAATGTTTGTTTTCCTTGTTGTTGATAATGTATGAGTAAATGTATTTAATTATTCTAAAATTTTATTTACTTTAAATAGAGCCAACAGATAATTGAAATTTTGTTTTTCTTTTTGAAATATTTTCACCCCTTGAAAAAAGAAATTTGATAATTAAACACCCAGAGGTTAGTAGGTCACTATGGTATTGATTATTGATAATTGATTTATAAGCAAGTGCTCGCTGTCTTTTACATGATAACCGCAATATACTCATATCGACTAGTACTAATATGTTAAAGTCAAGACTCTAGTTGACCTTTCTATAAAAGGCTGAATTCTTATCATACCTTTTGTCGCACATGGCAATCAAATAATAGTAAACGTTTTCATGATTTAAATAACAATGCGTGCATTTAAAAATATGAAACCGCCGTTTAACCATAAATTTGAAACCTAAACTAGCGTTCAATCAATCTGCAAGCCACAAAATATCTTTAGTCATAAAAATACGTTTTAAATCTTTTTATAGTGATTGCTGTATACATAATACTGGCGTTTATTGACCCATCACCGTGGATTTTTAATATGTTATATAAAAAAGAGCACAAAATATAAAAGCCTCAGGGCTAAGAACTTTGATGCTTTCAGATGTAACCTCTACTAAAAAGAAACGTGATTATAATCCATTTCTGATCACTGATTATCAAAGATCATAAGATAGTGACAGCAGAAAATATTAAAGAAAGCAAACATAAATGACATGTTTACAGAAATACATATATGGAATTTAAATATGTTCCGTATGGTTTGGACAATATCAGAATCCGTAGGACAATGGCGTTAGATTTCAGGGGGCCAAAGAGGAGTTAGAAAGCACGGGAGGTCGGAAAAAGCACTTTAGGTCAGTCAGTTCATTCTTTGCATCTGCCATAAAATATCAAGAGTTTTTGGTCATATTTTTTTACAGTTGCTTTTTTATTTATTGTCATTTCTATTATTACGTCTTTCCAACATGTATGTACACCCATGGATATATTCTTTGTCTGTTAGCAGGCACAGATCTACACCCCCAGAGGCAATTAAGCAATAGGAAATTTACGTGAAGTGATATGCTTATTTGTGAAAGCACGAGTTTAATTTCAAATTGTAAAATAATATAATTAAAGTATTATGTTTGGAATTTACAAGAAACATATTATCGTTCATTGGTAAATATTTGTATTTCATTTTCAATGGGACGTGTATACACGTAACATCGATACTTCGACGTACGTCCCTTATATCTACCCCGCCCTTTTCCATACAATCTGTGAAGGAGATGTTTGTGTCATTTAGTCTGTACGGGTCCATTTGGCTGCGGTGGTCTTTTATCGTCAATTATGTCTTTAGTATAGTTTATTTAAATGGGTCATATATTAACCCGAGCTTAACTTAAATACCAGTCAGGGGATATATCATTGAAATATCTCAAATATCATCTACAGGAGTTTGTTTATAAAAGGTATAAATTGAGAATAGTATTTTCTCTCCTGCAATGAGATGTTTCAAACATTTATTTAGAAAATAATGCCTGTTTTAAGTGTTTACTTTACTACGCCTTTTACCGGGTACGCCGCCAAAAATATCTGCACAGGTAAGATGAAATTTAATTTAATAATTTGCTTGAAGTATCTTATGAAGCAAGAAATATGTACAATATTTCTACACGAGATACAAAACACGGAACGCTTTAAGATCATCCGATGTCGGAATCTGTTAAAAAATTACATAATGCAACCATTAATGAAGGTTACTGAGTAAACTCTTTTTGACAGTGTCCGATTTCAAACCCAACAAAATTCCATTTTAACACGATTTGCATATTTTACAGTCAGAAGGGAAAAAAGTAAATTTAAGGAAAGCGTGTAAAAAGTAAAATCTTAAATATTGTCAATGGAAATGATATTTAATACGAAGTATTTTTGCCAAAGCATGTGTGTGGATGCATGCAATATAGGAATACTACAAAGGTCAGTGTAATCCCGTACCCAATCCACCATATCATTTGCTATCAGATTTAGCTCATGATATGATAGCAATCGTGACAGAGCAAATTTTATATCCCCAAAATAAACAAACTGTTCTTGCGACATTCCTGTGACTTCTTTTGAATATTAGTCAATAGGATTAAGGGTATCAATTTTAAAAACCCTTGTCTACAAAAATGTTTATACGTAAAGGTTTATGATTTGTTTAAAAGGGAGGTATGTGTGAACTATGCCTTGCAGCGCCATGTTATGAAATTAAGATGTTCAATATTTTTATGACCACACAAAAAAAAAATAAATTGCTGCAAAGACAAACAGTGAAATTTACTGGAGGTCCTTTCACAGCAAAGAAACATATACAGTGGGTTATTCAATAACATCTTAAAAGTTTGGACCCCGGTAGCTTAGAGTTGATCACTATACAGTGCAGTCAGACTTGTATCTAGGCATGTATCATGGGTCAGTTCTCATTGATGTATATGTACAAACCTCAATATTCCTTCTTTTGAATACACCCAAAAGGTTCTAATATAAAGCAAAAAGATGGGGCTATCCATATTTTAATTTTTTTTGCATTGATGTGACGTTGACGTAATATCCCTATATAACTGTAAAAAGGAAGTCAATGAATTCATGCATGTCATTATTAATTTTGACATATTAACTAAATTTTAGGCATTGACAGATACAAAACTGATTTTTGTTTTGGTCATCAACTTTTTTCTTTAGAATAGGCACAATTTATAGAATACAAAACTCTAATTAGCAAAAAAGTAGCCCATTTAAGGTAATACCCAACTTATTCATTATCCAGAAATATATGCCAATATATGATAAGAGAAATATAAAATTGTGCAAAATTAGATTTATAGCAGGTTTCTTTTTTATTAATACATAATATATGTCATGTTTTGATGACAACTGACACTTTCATAACATCTGCCATTGACTTCGTAATACGAAAATACCCTTAAAGTACCATTTTTCATGAAAATCTGACAATATAAACAATTTTGACCAATCACAGGTTTTTATTTTGTTATCATGGCAAAGAACCTTTCTGTAACATCTACCTTTGAATTTATCGTACCAAAAACATCTAACTGCTAAATTGGATTTAAAAATCGTAATCGTAATACCTGTTTTTACTTATTTTCAGCAAAATCTGACAATACCAAAATTGTTGTACGTCAATAGTTATCCCCTCTAATGTATCAATGACGTAATCCAACCATTGATCATCCTGAACTTAAATTTTAAGTTATACCAAAAGACCTAAGTATCAGTCCAAGATTATCTTATAGAATACAATACTCCTGTCATTCGGATGCGATAGTAGGTGTCAGCACGTAAAAGGACCCTCAGTGTTCAATGGCCATAAGTGCCAAGCATATGCCAAAATTTGAAGCCATTCACCGGCATTTGGAGACGTCTCCTTATGTGTGAAAGATTCTTGAATGGGTCGTTAAACGACAATACAACAACAATACGAGGAATACTATGCGGTGATTTAGTTTCGAATTGGACGTCAGCTTAAATATAGCATAATTTATTCGCTAGAGGGAAATGTATTTATCCTATTTAACGAAAGAATAATGATTTAGACCCTAATGCGGAATAATTAGTCCAGTTTCAGAGTGAATGATAATTTGATGATTTTTGCTTTATTGTAATTAATGATTTCCAAAATGCAATGGTTTTATGTTTCCCTTATTCGTAATATAAATTGCATGTTCTGCGTACGACAAGTTCATATTCAAATATATGTATATTGATGAAATTGAGTTTAATTTTATTGTATATAATATGCTCTCTCTCTCTCTCTCTCTCTCTCTCTCTCTCTCTCTCTCTCTCTCTCTCTCTCTCTCTCTCTCTCTCTCTCTCTCTCTCTCTCTCTCCAAATGACATTACTAGAGATATATAGTTTGATTGAATTATGCAGTAAACGTGCAATCTTAACACAACATATAATTCATTTTTAAAACCTGAACATGTGTTATAGATACAGAAAGTACGATTTCTTTTGAAGTTGAAGTAATAAGGGATTATTTCATACAAGATTTTAATAGGTGTGACCCGAGAAATGTGAGATCTCCTTGACGCTTAATACCGCTGTCATGTTGTAAATTTGGAAACTCTGTAATAGCAGTTTCTGTTACTTAAACCACTAATTTCTGGATAAGATAGAAGATACTTTCTAAATATTTATATCATCCATAGTGTGTAGATCAAAGAGATGACGGAATCATCGTTGTAGTTTATTCATAAGGTATACTACATGAGTGCGTTACTTTATAATTTATTTTGACGTCGGTAATTGCCCAAAATTAATGCAAAATAACTGTTAGCACAATATATGTTTCAGCATATCTCAGGAACATTTGCATCTGACCACCTTAAGCTTCAGCATAAGATTATTTTGTCGATACAACTAAAGAAAAAAAATTAGAAACACCTTAAACGTATGCGCGATAAAATCAATATTGTAATGCACATAATACTGTTATCCTGTACGCACTCTTATTGAATATCACATTGACATTAATTATTTAAGGCATTATAAACGGTTTTGATAGGAATTCAGTGTTGAATATTTCAAAATATTACATAAAGTTAATAAGATGTCATAATGATGTTTTCACTGATACGAATACGTCAATATCAATAAGTGACGCATCCTAACGTTTGAAATACGCTATGGATTAACGGGATGCAGTTTGTTGAAGTTTCGCACTTTATTTTCACTCCTTTGACCAAGCATTTGGCGATATGTTAAAAAGCCTTAAAATTTGGTATTATTCCTCCGCTGGCGAAACATGTTTAACGAATGATTCACTGCGAGTGGTCTTAAATTATTGAATATCAGAAATTGTCATCTATGATTATTGTTATGTAGTTGAGTTCAAATTCTTTTACAGATTTTATAATATGATAAAATGGTTAATGGCTGTGTATATATATTTTCTTTTATAACTACAAGAAAAACTACAAAATGGAATGAAATATCCGGTATAACTGTATTCAAAAGAATGCAAATTGACAATTGAAATAATGCAATTACTCGTGCAACGCTTTGACCTATTGTCACGTGCTAAACTGACATAATATCAGTTAAATGATCTTCAAACTGAAAGAATCGGATCAATTTGTAAATGACAATAATTATAATAATCAAGTATGTACTTGAATAATTCGTCTTAGACGTCGTCCTGTTTATAAGTGCTTGTAACTTTAAAGTACACAGGTTCGTTGTGGCTCACGTTGCCCGGCAAATTCTGAAAGAAACCGCTGCAGTTATCTGTACTTTCTGTCGTTTTAAGAGTGACCAATAAATGTATAGATTATTGTGTTTATCGTGAAAACAAGTTCTCCGACTTTGAGATTAATTGTTGCTACGAATAAGTCTTATTTATAAAGTTATTGTTATTTGAAGAGGAATGATTTTGCAATATGTAATACTGTTTTGAGATTTGTAAATTTCTAGTACATGTGACATTTACTTTGTAGCCGATGTTATATCAATAATTAACAAGTTATATGATCATTATTTATATATATTCAAAAATGTTAACCCTTAATCCAATGGAATACAAATATTGCACATGTTTTAAAGTGGGGGTGTATTAGATTCCGTAGAATTAAGCAAGTTTAGTAAAACAATATCACATACCTGTTAGTTTTAATGAAAAAAAAACATTGATTGCATAGGAAATATCCCTCAAACGATGTATAACGCTAAATTATCACATAAGACAGGTGATCGAATCCTAGACCTTACGTGTGCACGTTGACCGTCTTGACCATCTAAGTCACCATTATCAGTTGACTGAAAATAATATCGGGTACTTGTGAAATGAAAAATTGCAGGTGGTATATCGATTACTTGAACAAAGTACAATCACAAACGAAATAGGAGTATAGTTGGTAGGATATAACACAGACAAACAACAGGTCATAGAAATATTAAGTAAGAAGTCATTACTGTGTATGCAGGGCACAAGTACGAACTTATATAAAAGCGAATGGTATATAAAATGTGTACTTTATGACTAAAATGGAGTATGTATGAAAGAGTATTGTATAGCATTTGTTCAAAGTTTTCATGAGATGAATGTCCATCACCCAAAATGTCTTATAATCCTTGATATGATCTCTATTGTCTATAGTTATCTTGATTTCTTTATTATCAACTTAGCAATTAAATGTTACTTTATTAGGTCACAAGTCGTTCTACCGACGAAGTCATTAAGTACTATTAGTAATTAGTAACATTCCATAATAACCGGTGTAAAAAGAAATAACAACAATTATCTTAGTGTGTGTGTGTGTGTGTGTGTGTGTGTGTGAAGTACGTTCAAAATTAGCTCAGGTGTTTATCATCCCTGATAATACATCATACAATATACAGTCATCTATCATTCAAAATAACTCTTAATGGGTTTAAATTATTTTTGCTACCATTAACTATTGTCATATTATGATTTCGGTAGTCAGAATTTATAGTAGGTAAACCCATATCTTTGATATTTCTGTACATGTATATTTTTAAATTTACGATTTCAAAACATGAAATTTGATTATGATATCGATGACTTGCGTGTGATTAAACATAAATCTCCGTAACAGCCAATTATTAAACGAGATATACAGTAGCAGGTGATACGTACCTTCACGTTTATATGTGATATTTAACAGTTCATTTTTCTGACTTAACTCATTTTGTTTGTTACTATTAACGTAAACGACATTTCAATCATAAATTACAGACACATAAATTAGTAATCAATTTCCGTGTAAATGACAGGTACTTGTATTTGTAACTTACTAATTTCGTGTGTGTGTGCCTGTGTGTGTGTGTGTCTGTGTGTGTGTCTGTGTCAGTGTCTGTGTGTGTGTGTGTCTGTGTGTGTGTCTGTGTATGTGTCTGTGTGTGTGTGTCTGTGTCTGTGTTTGTCAGTGTGTGTGTGTGTCTCTCTCTGTGTGTGTGTGTGTGTGTGTGTGTGTGTGTGTGTGTGTGTGTGTGTGTGTGTGTGTGTGTGTGTGTGTGTGTGTGTGTGTGTGTGTGTGATATGTGCGTCTATTTTACATGCACCCAGAGCTATGGAAGGTTCATAAAGTGGTAGTGGTAGTCTTGTTGAAATAATTGTTATGCAGTTTGGGTTTCTGGTTTTAATTTTATATTTTGATTTATCAGAGATATTCTTCTAGTTGAAGTAGCAATAAAATGTGATTTATTGTAGATTTATTGTATTAACCATACGAAAAATGTTTCGCTCAAGTGAGCTTTTCTGATCACTCAAGGTACTCTACCAAGTTTGTTCATTTCGGACAGATCGGAACAGGGGTGGATACAGAGTTTTCATTCGATTTTGTATCTTTCTTTTATTTTCTCCCTTTTACTCATTATGGTGCATTCATTTTATGTGATTACCTGCAGTTAGGTAGATACACGCTCACCTGAATCAATTTTGCTTAAATATTATTTTTTTGTTTTTAATTAATTTTTTAAAACTGAAAAAATCAGAGGTTGATCGTAGCTTTTTAACTCAGTCAGCTTGTTTTTCAAAACCACTTCAGGGAATTTCAAGAAATTTTACAGAAAACTATACTCTGGTTAGAATTTTTATGAATTTCTTACAACTGTATTTTTCACGAGGTTACCTTGTTCTTGGAAACCAATAAAGGGAATTTTATGAACCTTTATAGGAGGCAAGTTCAAGTACTCACAGTCCTCTTCCACATTTGCGGTTTTTTTTCTTTCCATATTTGTAGATGGTTTTCAGGTGACCTTTTGTTTTATAAAGTGATAATTGTGGGTTGCTTTACGTGTAAGGTAATAAGAAAGGTATCTGAAAAACTGGCGTAAGAATGAAATGATGATGTTTGTAAATTTGGTCTTAGATGTTAATACAGATGTGGTTAAAAAGGACTTATATATTCATTCGTTTCTCCATTTTAAGGGTTCAGTTATCTTGATCTTCTTCGTGCAACTCCTGTCACTAACTACAATCAAGTTCTCACGATAAAGTAGTACTCTCTTCCACTGCAGACATTTGAAATTTTTTATCCTGAAAGATAAATGGAATGAAAATAGAATCTAAAATTGTTGAGAATAAAACAATTTCAAATAAATATTGTGACTTATTCCTCGATGTCAGCCGAAATATCACTGTCGTAATATAAGCGGATCCGTTGACTATATTAGAAAATACTTGCATTAAAGCAACGGAGTAATTAATGGAATACATATATTACTAATAAAATTTGTAGACGAAATTAAACTTTACATGTATATTGAAAGTATAAATCATCAGGTTGTCCGGGATAGAATATACAAATCTGGTGTATATTGGACAAACACGGACCTCTGGAAATCCAGAAATGGGATCAGGTACCATGGATGTGTAATTATCCCCTGTCACACCCGCCGGGATCCACATTCAAATTGATATACGATATTCTACTCCCGGATATTTTAATCCTTTTACTTCATCGAACATATTCAGTTTTTGAAGCAATTTCTATGTATATTTAAACATTGCTTCCATTTGAAATTCGCTCTCTTCTTTAAGGAAAAAAATAAAACGAATTAGAAAAATTGCAGATACACCGTATCTTAGATACGTTACTGCTGGAGTAAAAATGACCGAAAATATTTTTTATAAAATACCAGTAACATAGACAAAAATAACCATATGTGTGGGGGGGTGCAATTGGCGAAACCATTATTTGTATCTTTCAAACAAGTAAATGTACTTAACATAATGGCCCATGGTTATTGTCAAAATAAGATATTTAAAAAACGATTTCTCTTGCATTATTAAGAAAACGTTATGTGATATTGTACTTTACAGCGTTGTAAAATATTGGGAAGTTTTATTTTACTGTAGAACTTTATCGCGAGATTATCGATAGATAAAACTCACAGTATTTGCTTGCAGTTGTATGAAATATGATCAAGATAAGGCATATTCTCTAAAATGAAAATACGACCAAGGCAAACTTTATGCTCTGTGAGACCTTGTCCTCGGATATTTTATGGCGACTCCGGCTCATAAGTCTTTTAGGCCATGAATAAGTGCATGTTTTGCAAAGGAGTTGACATTCTGGAATAAAGTCGCGCATACTTTATAATATGCAATAGGCTTAACATAAAGCATACCAAAGATATATAGTTTGATTCCAGACGATTATAAAGAGTGTGTGATGATCCACAAAGAAAAGAAAAAACATAAAAACGGGACAAGATGTTAATATAACTTATTGTGGTTCATCTTATATTAGTCTTCAATATAATTAGATATCATTTATAACTATAAATTGATAGGATATTATTGGTCCAGGGAACGTGTGTGATTCCAAATCTTTAAACCAACACAGCATTGTGAACAATTTCAATCAGTTGAACATTTATCTTCATTTTACTTCATCAGTAGTGGGTAAGGTCGCAAATTTGTGATGGTCTGGAAATTGATTTATGCCAGCAGATCAATAAAATTGAATGAAAAGTGTTCGTATGCAGCTGCGATTTTGATTCGCAACTGCGCAACAGAAGACAACCATGTGATGTATATTTACATATATCAAAGATAAAACTATGTTCGGAAACGGGCAACTACACGTTAAGATAATATGAATTTCAGTAAATTGGTGCTATAAAGGTTAAAACAGAAATGACATCGATGCTAAGACATTCATTCCAATAGAATAAAATTACGTGTCGGAATATAATCCGTCGTGTAAGTAGTTACATCTCTGACAACGGCAACTCAGTGGTGTAAGGGTGTATAAGTGGTGTTATTACATACCTTTGGGGATATAGCGCGTTACTGGTAGCGCGCTAAAAAGCATTAACGGCGTTGGTCAATTTAGGGTCAACATTGTACAATAGATTACATAAAAGTGCAAGATTTGCGTATCTGATAACATCGTTGTTTGTATTAGGGAAGTATGTCATTTATATGCGCATTAGTACGGTCTTCTCCATGGTACCTGTGATCCCACCTCTGGAATTTCCAGAGGTCCGTCTTTATCTAATAATCTAATATCATCTTGAATATTGTCCTCAAAACTGTTTCGCGGCGGTTAACAGTATTATCTGAAATATCTCACTGACCTCTAGATTCTCAAGGTTAACACTGGTATCTGTAATTCCTTATCGTAAACACTACTATATGGAATGTCACGTGGTTAACACTGGCCTCTAGATTTTCAAGGTTAAAACGGGTATCTGTAACTTCCTATTGTAAACATTGGTATATGGAATGCCCCATGGTTAACATGGTATCTGGAATCTCTGATGGTTAACAGTGTTATCTAAAATATAGCATGGTTAACACTAGTACCTGGGATCGCACAAGGTTACCACAGGTATCTAGAATCTCTAGAAGGGTAGCAAATGTATTTAGACTTTCTCACGGATAACACTGGTATTTGGGATCTCTCAAGATTACCACTGGTATATGGGACCTCTCAATGTTAACATTGGTATTTGGAATATGTCACAATTAACACTGGTGTCTGAAATATCTTAAGTTTAACGACGGTTAACACTGGTATCTGGAACCTCTCACAGTTAACCACAGTCAACACTTGTATCTGGAACCTCTTACGGTTAACCATAGTTAACATTGGCATATAGAACCTCTTACGGTTAACAGGAGTTAAAACTGATATCTATGTATATACATATTGTATGACTCCATACGAACGTCAGTGATGACATGATACGTCAGTGATAGCCAAACGATTATAGTTCAAGTTTTGTCCATTTCAAATCTAAGATATACATTAGCTTGAAAAAGGAACATGCAGTGTTTCATATATTCACTGTTGCCTCTTCATTTCTAGGTTAAGCATCCAGGATTTATAATACCACATGTTTTCATGACACCAGACATACAAAACTGTAGAACAGCAAGTCATTAGAATATTAATCTATAGTATTATAAGTCTCTTTTTGTTTGCTATCGATATTTTACGCATAGTGCAACATCGCGTTAAGACCACCTCACATTTCAGACCACATTACATGTATTTCAGTCTCTTGATTAATATATATTAAGTGCAGGACCTCACTCAGTTAGGTGGTCTAAATAGTGAGGTTTCACTGTATAAGGCCAGATTGACATTTGTTTTACATATCCTTTGTCAAACTACAAATATCGTGTATCCGTTTTGTCAGTAGAAAATGTTCGATAAATATGCTTGGTCAAAAATTAATGCTTCACCACTTGGCGGCAGATGCTGCATTAGGAACTGTAGTGTTTGAAGAGGAAATTGTCACACACTGTCGGTCAATAGATGTTGTTAGAGAATTTCGATTAATTCAAATCTTCAGTGACGTTCTATTTCCTTATATCCGGTTTGTGGAAATAATAACCACGGTCTCAAAATAACATAATTTTAGTCATGATTGTTTTATTTCTAAAAAATCATAGTAATGATGAAAAGATCGGAAAATGTCGCAAATTATCACATGACATAAAAGGCTACATAATGAGTAAATATTTATCCCTGGCTACCTTAGTGTTAATTATTATTAAATATGACCTTTGAAAACAATCATTGTAATTTTGGAAATACATTTTACTTTGATCTTCCTCGAAAGTTTCATTTTGAGAAAATATTTTAATGTTTTTCTCATTGTTGTTTTGTTTGAGGCCTATATATCTTAATTTACTGCTGTACATGTTTTGTGGAGGAATTTTAGTAATGTAGAACGAAAGGGTAAAGAATTTACTACACTAATAATGCGGACTAATCTAGATTGAAAACGCCCTTTTTACGTATTTACTCGAATGGTGATCTGATATTGTGTTTGCGATTTTTTTCTCTTCCAGAGATTCACGAGGTATACGATGACAATCATATCATTGCACACACTTCGTGTAAAATTTGAGATAAAATCTACGTGTCTTAGTGTTACTATATCGTGTGTCGAGAAAACACTTCATTTTCATTTTTGGTCATCCCTAGATTTACGGGTTTAACCTGACTTAGTTTGACATGCATTCTTACCCCATAGGAAGGATCTATAAAGTATTCGTCTGCTTAGCTAACTCTCCGTGTATCTGTACTATTACATTTTCGTGTATTATTGTAACTTAAAGTCATTTTATCCTTGTTTTTGTCCAGTTCTTTTGATATCGAGTATAAATCAGAATATTAGAGCTACGGCCCTCCACGGATAATCCCGAAACACTAGAACATATCCATCAGCCAAGTAAAATCAGACAGATAGATTATAATACCCGAAACCCGTACTTAATACACTCTACGCGCTTTTAATTCACTGGTTTATTTCTTATGCCCCCTAGTGAGAAAATAATGCTGTAAATTTGCTCTTTTTATTAATTCATTTATATTTAAATGATTTAAACTATATTTGAAAAATTAATAATAACCCACTTTGTCTGTGGGTGCATTTATCTCTGTATTCGAAGATAATTGAAAAAAGCGCGACCGCCAGTCCATCCTAATGTTACTCACCATTTCTCGAGTTCCAGTGCAAACTCATATAGGTATTTTGATATCCAATTTCATTCCACTTAACAAGAGAAATTTAACTTTGACGTAATCGCTGAGGAAGATATTTCACGCAAATTAAATTTTTAGGACTTGTATTACATCCGGTAGTCGGAGAAGAAAAATGATGAGAGAAAACATCAGTATATAAAGTAAAACACAAAACAATAGAGAAAAAATAAGCAGGGAAAGAATAAAAAAGTCACAAATTTATCTCGCAATTTAACCTTTTAACTTGATCCATAGACACATGTATTAACAGTCATGCAAGTAAATGTCAATACAAGTTGAAAGTAAAATGTTTGTGTCCCTTAAGACACTAAATTCTCAGAATATCCAAGACTTAAATTTGAAATAGACGAAAAACAATAAAGCCATGACAAGTGTGGTTTAAATGTTTTATGTTTCATGTCACCTTAAACTTGGGACGCCTTATTATAAGCGTATTTCAATTATTTCAATATTCATGTTTAGTATATGTTAGCCATCATTAGGCTAGAGGTCATAAGGGATAGGAAATACATTAACATTTTAAATGAAGGTGGAAACAGTATGTATTGTCCAACACATATGTTCATCGTACAAATATGTCATAATTCCTGCAGACACGTTTTTCCCTGATCTTGAATTTAAGTTTCACAATATTTTCAACTTACAATAAATGTAGCCTTACAGGTTAGTAGATAGGTTTAAATATTAGACAAACAAGAACGTATAAAATCCTGAGTAGAAACCAGGTGTCAAGGATGTGTAAGTATCCCGTTTCGTCCCGTTACACTCACCGTGAGTTAGCAGTTGCTTCCAGTTCGACGTCGCCAAATTGAACAAAATTTAAGCGTCGTAACTAGCTTTGTATTATTTTCTATTGAAAAAAAAGAATTCCTCATGTCTCATGCATACAATAACATTTTGAGCGAAAGTTTACGGAGTGAATGAAAATTAAGGTTATATTCTGTCAAATCCAAAACAATCTTTAGTCAAAAGAATAGAATAAGCTTGATCATTGAGTAAATTTAGTGACTTCGGTCCCTGATCTAAGGCGAAACGTATGACCAAAATATATTAAGATGATTTTACAACCATTAAATAGATAACCCAATAAATAAATTGATACCTGTTAAGGACAACAAAGGCCTTCATGAGAGTATATCAAATTCTAGTGATCAAAGAGCGGACTGAAGGTGCAGACTTCCTAGTAACTAGTATATCGACTATTTTTCAATACATGAAGTAAAACAAATTCAAGTCACATTCGTAAAATTTCCACATAGTATTTCCTTCATAAATAATGACACATATATGTATAAGTAAACACACGACGAAAGGCATAAAAAAATTCTAAATCGACGTAACCCCAATTTGTCAAACTTTTCGAGAAAAAAATTGACAAGAAATACATGAATCAGGTTCATGTAGGACCCAACGTGTATATTATTGTTGGTCGTCATTTGGTGTACAATTGTAAGATTAGACCAACTCGTTCATATAAGATCAGCAATTTCACATTTAGATATTGATCCAGACACTTGGAATTTAATTTCGAAGGACCGCCAACTGTTTAACAATAGTCTTCCTATTTCGAGACCCTGTATAACACTACTAGTAGGGATTGTGATGATGTTTGACGTTTATGTTTTCTTTGTTGGACACAAATTTGAGGTTTCATCACTAGTAACCCCCTAGACCAAAATAACATTTGAAAATTGGATATAAATCAATTTTCTTGTCTGAAAATATAGTTGTATAAAGCATGCAGTATCATTCTGGTACCAGTATCAAGATTTAAAGGCACAAGTTTTGGTAAACAGTCTATTAATGTGTATCTTGTAATGGAAGTGCAAACATGGACTTACGGACACAGCTAAGACATACTATTAGCAAACATTGTTGAAAGTTCAAAACTGTTATCAAAATGGCTACGAATCCAATAAATATTTCTAAAGGCTTGCATATGAAAATTACGATAAAATTAAAATTGTTTTGGTTGTCAACCGGCTTGACTTCTGGAAGATTAAAATTCCTTACTTAATTTCAGAATAACATCCCTTGCGTCATTGCAATGCATGTCAAATTTTATTCTTATCGTAAAAATATGGGCCTTAATATCATATGATTTTTCTACTTTGTCTTCGAATCGAGACTTCTGTTCCTTTGGATTACTGTAATAAATATAAGAAGGAAACTAAATTGCAAAGTAATAGTTTAACAATGCTCTTTTAGACTCCCTGTTCCAAATAGCCATCTCATTAAGTATGATTTGATCTTCACATACTATGGTCCGGTATGGCGTTACCTTCTTCGGTTTCTTATGAATTTTATTCTTCCGGTGAGGTTGTGGATCAATCTCATGTATATGGATTGTTGTTGATTCGGGCGAAGTATCAAACATGTTATTTGACCGCATACCTTTGTCATAATTCTGTCAACTCCAAAGCCTCCAATGTCACTGTATTTTAACATTTGAATACCATATTTATCCAAGAAATAATAACCAGCATAAGCCATTAGCAATAGACCTGTTACATTAAAACGATTACTCATCGATAATTTGTCATTCTGTTATTGAGGCCATGTCGATATTGAAACACTGGACAGAAATAGTGAAAACATCCACTTTGATTGTTTACCAGGAAATGCAGAATTAGAAACTTTTAATCTGTGACGTCAAAACCAGTTGAAATAGACACACGATCCTTTGACCGAACGTATCACGCGATTGAAAGTTTATAAAAGAATTCAATTTGATTATGTTTATTCGTAACACTGGACTTAAATAGCAATAGAAACAAATAGAGAACAGTGATTGGCATCCGATATCGCACATGCGATCTAAACCACTGCAGTTCTTAAATACCTAGGAATTGTTATATAGTAGAAGAACGTCATAGGTCATTGCGTTGCCTAGTTTTGGTATTGTAGAAATTGTTTGACCATCTCAATCAATTTCCTCTCTAAGCAAATAGTTGATTTGATGATATGACAGTTCTGTGATCGACAGAAACAGTCTAAGGAGTGTCTTTATGCAGAATTAGAAATAACCAAATTTATATATCACTTTTATTTCAATATACATGTATACAGGTATATTAAATCACATGAATTTGTTTTTTTCAATGTCACTAATTATATCTTATTTCTGAATATTTCGCATAATTATACTGTCAATAATCGTTTGCATTGATTAAGGGATAGAGTGTCCGCTGCTGCTTCTCAGGGTTCAATTCCGGGAACCAAGTCATAGGTAAAAAGTGGTCATAGTGGCAGTAACATTTGCTCCTCCAAGCAAGAGCTTAGCATAAGAAGTGAAAGTCACAGGTCGTTCGGGTGAGAGTCACATGTCACGGCAGTCGTCTCAGGTGAAGAAAAACATCATTGCAGTGGAATCAGTCCATAGCATATGTCAAAGTCTGTGGCACTTCACATAAAGCTGGTAACATTTCTATGTCACAAAGCAATTCTTGTCGGAATACAAACAACAATCCGCCCATCAATGATATCCCTCGATTCTTGTCATGGTATTTTTTAGTTACCTTGAGCAATATATATTGTTTGTGGTATTTGCAGAATGTCTGTAGGTTCTACTCTGAACACTTGGTTTCGATCACCTCTTGACTCGATTTAGACCATATATTGTTGCATATGGCGGCAGACGATCATAAATTGAAGAGTGTTGAGGAGTAAAAGAAATATTTACTCCTAACATTGTATTTGCATCCAACAAAACCCAGACGTACAGATTTCTAAGGCGTACATACAGTTACAATGTATTTGAAATATAAGGTTGTTGGTGAGGCATACATTTTGTATGACCACATACTCTTAAGAGGGATAGTTAGGATAATCATGTCATATATCCCCATCACTACTGAAATACCTTACAAGTAATTGCTTAGGTTAACATCATCGTTCAAAATTACTATTGTGGGTGTATTATGACAATTATCATGTTCTCACTTTTTCATAAAACCCCTGGAAAATCAAAAAGATGGAACATGATAGATTATAAAATTATTTTATGTAAAATTGTTTTTATGCAAGGTGTAATTAAAACATTGCAGCTGTAGGCACCGGGTGTTTCCCTTTATTTGGCTAAGTGTTAGTATGTTCTTTTTGAATTTATTTGTTTAAACTTTGTTTTAGACCACATTCAACACTTTTAATGTACCCGCGGAAAAACTAACGACTTTCAGCAAATAAACTGGCGCACGTTCTCACAAAATCAGTCTCGCTTCCAGCGGGGTTCAAACCCGTGCTGCCTAGAGGTGACAGACTTCATGGTTTGAAGTGCAACGTTCTGATCACTCGACTACGGAGGCCCTGACTTTTTAAAGACTTGGGACTGTAATTATTGGCTTTGAATCTATGTTATGCTAATTTAATTGTGTTTTACAACAATTATACTCGTAAAAGTGCATTTTATCGCAGACCACTTCAAATGCACTGCACAACCAATCGCATACAAGTGTTTCATCGAAATGTATTTCACGCCAAACATATAGTTTAAAGATTGATAAATTATTGGAATAACTATATCGAAAATCCGTTTATATATGTATATATATA
This sequence comes from Atrina japonica, assembly GCA_030159075.1. Taxonomy (NCBI): domain Eukaryota; kingdom Metazoa; phylum Mollusca; class Bivalvia; order Pterioida; family Pinnidae; genus Atrina; species Atrina japonica. Next base: position 1,397,086 of record BROG01000113.1, read on the forward strand.
TATATATATATATATATATATATATATATATATATATATATATATATATATATATATATATATATATATCGAGTCTAATGTTTACAAAATACATATGCATTCAATATTCCTTAATTTTGGTCAAGTGAGAGACGTAAATAAATGTACATATTTATTAAAATAGAACCACTTCGTACAATCAATACCCTAAACTAATTATTCACTACGAGCATAGAAAACACGCAAAAATCCTGTAGAGGTAAGGTATGCGTCAATACTGAAAATTGATTGGCTAATTACTGTTCTCTGATTTCATCTGTCATCTTATTTATTACCCGGAGTTCAAGAGTTTTTAAAAACATTGCATCAATAAATAAACTGCATTACAATAGAAAAAAGATTAAAAGATACATTCCCCTCACTTTCTTACCACCCTGGATCGCACACGACCGAATGTTAATTCAGTTCGTGTACGTTGTGAACAGCTTGTTTTCCCAGATTAAGCTAGTCCCTGGTGATTCTTGTTATCTTGTCGAGTAAGGATGATATATTATCATAACATTGCATTATCTTTGCATCTGGCATTTCACAATTTTAGAAATATTTCATTTCACACCTTGAGGTGAAATTAGTTTAAAGAAAGTCTACCGTCGGTCGTTGGAATTTAAATCGTTTAGAAGGACGCAACACGCAACGCGACAGCTAGTATCGAACAGAGCATCGTGTATGTTATGTATATATATATATTTGCAAATTAAATAAGGTTACAAAAGTAAATGTTACAACGCAAAAATATATTGATATCAGAGAGAGAGAGAGAGAGAGAGAAATAGAGAGACAGACACACACAGACACAAATATAAATTAATATATATATATATATATATATATATATATATATATATATATATATATATATATATATATATATATATATATATATATATATATATATATATATAGTAAAACCTGTTTTAGCGACCACCTGTGTATAAAGATCACCTGGTCACGATGACCGTTCTTTCTGTCAACAATAGTAACATTTGTGTACAAATCAACCTCTTTATAGATCACCTCTCTATAAAGACGGGTTTTGTTGTGTTCCAAAGGGGTTCTTTATATAGACAATTTCACTGTCTATGCCAAAAGAATTAGCTTAAATTGGTGCATATAGTCAAAAGAAGAAAACAGAATGGAGGGTTGTGACCGGAAATTCGCTGTACGTGATATATGACGTCAAACGCTGATTGGTATTATGTAAAAAGCTATAAATATATTGCGAGACTGAGATTTTGCAGTTTTCAATTAGTAAATATAATAAATTCTTTATTGAACGTATTTGCTTTTGAAAATATTTTGTTTCTTTCTTCTAATAGACCAGGAAAGTCAAAGTACTTATACATGACCAACAATCATTGTACTCTATATAAAGAGTAGGCTTATGTCCAATGTGGATGAAGTTAATACAAAACAGTAACATAAATTTCAAATTCTGACACATATGTATTGATACATATTTAAGATATCGATCTAAGTGAAAATGTTCTACTGCAGGGACCGTTAGCATTTTATTCAATAAAACGTCGCTAAAAGATACAGGTCGGGTATGCACAAATGTTCACTTTTTAATGCAAGTGAAGAACGAATATCATAATGTCGATAAAACAGTTCGACACTTGACTCTAAACTGTAATGCTCAATATTGAAACTTAAACTGGAATTTAGATTGTAATGCTCAATATTGAAACCTAAACTGAACTTTAAATTGTAATGCTCAATATTGAAACTTAAACTGGACTTTAAATTGTAATGCTCAATATTGAAACTTAAACTGGACTTTAAATTGTAATGCTCAATATTGAAACTTAAACTGGACTTTAAATTGTAATGCTCAATAAACTTTATTTTCATTACATTAATTTTGCATACATAATATTAATATGTTGTATAATTTCATTTAATTGTCGCATATCTATAATTTATTTTGACTAATGGGTTGCATTCACCGATTATTGGAATGTTTAGGTGTGGCCAGGTGTCTAATCAATAATCAACATTAACAAAAAATGACTAAATAAGGTAATTGAAATTGAAATGAAATTGACAAGTACTATCTGACCCCGCCCTTCTCTTCAAACAGCGTGAATATGAGCAACAAAACGTTGTGTCTTGGCTGTGAAAATTACTAATTAACTGCTATTAAATCTTTTGATTTGAATTTGCTGTTTCACACAGCTTGAATCAGGACCAAATTACAAAAATAATATACAATTTACTTTAAATAAACGACAATTTAATAGACAATTCATACTAGAAATGAGTTTAATTAAGTGTGGACAGAGTTTATTATTGTATTGTAGAGAAAAAGAAATTGGGGCTACTTAAATGTTATTTTCGTTCAGGCAGTATTCATTTGATTGACATTTGACGGGTACGTTTTTGAATTAAAATCATTTTATGAAACATGTTGTATTAGCACGACAATTTTGAGTTTACAAACTAAAACGAATGCACCTTACAAAAGGTAAACATGTTAGATGAACTTAAAAAGTTAATTTGTGTTGTAGAACTTGTCTCTTTTATCTTGACAATTTTTTTATTGATGAAAAGTGGTTTCAAATGTCGGCTTGTACGAATACATAGTAATTTGAAATCCATGTCAGAACTCCGCCTAACGTTTTTGAAACTTAAATAATTAGTTGATGTAAATATCCCCATTTACTAAATGCTCCTATGACTTTTGCGATGTCCTCATAAATTTGTATCGCTCGCTTCTCTATCTTATGTTTCAAAGAATAGAAATGAGGAAGAGGTCCAAAGTCCGGACATACAGTTTGTCAGAATTTTTATCAGAGCTCTTGTGTATAGGGAAAGAAAACAGCAACTAAATGTCCTAACGTATACATTTTCATCGTTGCTACAATAAAACGAGACGCGAATCTTTAGATACAAACAAATACAAATCTGAAAAAGACATCATAATTCATATAAGAAGATCAATACATACATCCCAATAAACAAGACTGAGATCAATACGTAATACACATGTACGAGATACTTCCACTTAAGCACATTGGAACAATGTAATACATAAAACGATACAATATAACACAACTATAGGATGTAAAAGATGAGAATACATAATGAAATAGTATTGCAAATCAAACAGCTACATACAAATATATTCATGCAAATTATGTAGACAAAGTTGTGACTGCATACATACGTCATATACATAGCTACTTAATTAACCCAATTATACGATCTCTCTCTCTCTCTCTCTCTCTCTCTCTCTCTCTCTCTCTCTCTCTCTCTCTCTCTCTCTCTCTCTCTCTCTCTCTCTCTCTCTCTCTCTCTCTCTCTCTCTCTCTCTCTCTCTGTCTGTCTCTCTCTCTCTGTATATATATGCTCGTTCGTGGTACGCTATCCTAGTCTTCATTTCCCAGAGTTATGTTTTGCCAATTAAAATTAGTGCAATTACTATACAATATAGACAAAAAAAATTTATAAGAGATAAAATACCTAGATGATTGGAAGTACTGGAAATTTATCTTAGTAACATTGTAGAAAGCGAAAACCCAATTTTTTATATAATAATTGAATTTCAGATACATCTGAAATAACATATCAGTACTACAAATTTAAAATTTGATATTTTAAAGAATAGAGAAATACGTCATATTTATAGAAAGAAAGGTACGTCACTTCCGCTGTAGACAATGTATCTACATCCTTTAAATTGGAGTGTATAAATAAACAGTTAAAAGTGAAATGAGTACAAAAGCTTAATTGGACTTTATATCCCCATTATTCAATGATAAACTGTATCTAAACTTAGATTATCTGTTCTATGTGATGTGTTGGCAGTCGATTGATTAAATTAGCGATTTCACACTGAGTTTTTACCACTAGATAATGAATAGAGATGACTGGTAATGGGAAAATATTTTATTTCTTTTGTAAACATTCATCCTCTTCTTCTATAATCCACCCCCGCTAACTGGTAGTTTTCACTTACTTGTCGGATGCAATTACATTAATTATGCTATATAAAGAGACAAAACCAGGACGGATAATGTATATGCAGGTAGAAACGACGAAAACGATGAATAAAAATGATTTCTCTGTAGTGAAGTAATGAAAGTGAAAATAGTGGCAAATATGTAAGAAGACTTCGGATTGTTTATATTCGTGAACGAAGGTAAGAATGATATTAACTTTTACAGCAGTGAAAACGTAACTTCAGTATTGCATTTTAAATATGCTTTACGACTGCTACTTTTACTTTACATAAAAATGTGACCATTTTCATTTAACCGTATTTTTATATTTTACTATTTTAATTTATTTACTATATTATTTACGATTTTGACATCGTGTAAACGGAATACCAACGCTTTGGATACTTTAAACTCGTTATGTAATCCCTAACTTTATCTATTTAAAGAAGAAATAGCTCAGTTAAAATATTTCAACATTCTTTACATAGTGCATGATAATGTTCGATCCAACACAGGTATGAAATCTGTAGTATCGCATATCTTAAAGTGTAGTGTGCATTGTATCATAGCTTCATACTTTACCTGTAGGAGAAATAATTAGATTGCCAGTTACAATGTGATATGGGTATACCTGACATTTTTATCAGGGCTATATTGTTAGCAATCTTTTTGTTCGTTACTAATTGCGTCAAATTATAGGTACCCCGATGACCACGCGAATACCTGTGATTATAGATACCTGTCTGATATACTAGCCTCATCTACAATAAGAGTTCGCGTAAATTCTCTCATTGTTCACGAAAGACCTACCAAGATGCACTCGCAAAAAAACAATAAATCAAAAAGTAAGTGTGTTGACTTTCTTTAATATTCATTTCCTTATATTAAGTATTGTAATACTGTTGTGATAACTTGACCCGCGTTCAACCATCCGTAAAGATTTAGATTTAATCATTGCAATCATTTTCAGTTCTTAATTTGCTGTCATTTATTTGAGCCGTTCCCTCTGAAATGGTAATTAACAGAATACAAGCTAATGATTATGTTTGTCATTTTGTCAAGCAATCAAGAAAAATTGAGATACATAATGAGAAACGGTTTTAGATACTAAATATACCCAGGCAAGTACCCTAGATACAGGAAAACGAGGAGGCACAGTAAAGTTCTTATACACTAGTGATGAATATGTTAGCACTGAGACTGTCCTTGATCATGGCCTGACAAATGTGTACATACTGTCAATGATCATAACTATTTTGGATTTTATTAGCAGCATTTCTATTTATACCGATTGGTAATAAATTTGACATGGTTGTATAATATGACGCAATTCGATGCACAGTACAATATAAATACTAAGGTATGGTATTCCAGGTATTTATTGATCTATTTTGTACACGACTTAGTTGACATAACAATGTGTAAATGTCAGTCGCCACGACATTATCGGGTAAATGCAAAGTCAACCCGTCTGATAACTTGAAAATCAAACGTTTATGTAACTTATCGTTTGATCTCTAAAGAGTGATTTATATTATGTTTTAAAACTCCGTCGAGTGATTTTAAAATCCAATTTTCCAAATGTTTGAGATTTTTTTATGATATTCTTTGAGATCAATATTTTACCCTCACTTTTCTGTCTTTTCGATAGATACCCAATCGCTGAGACAAATCTATAAAATCTTGTTGCTACGTTAAATAGTATTGTAATATAGTTTATGGTGCTGAGACGGTTTGGTACGTGTTCACACATTTTTGTTGTGTTCTGCAAGATTTCGATGCATTGGAGATATTTTCAAGTGCATTACCGCTGGAGTATAGTAGAATATGGATATGTAGTATATATAAAGCAAGGTTCTTGATCTCTCCCTCAAATCGACTAGATCGCCCAGAATACGGCATCTGTTGTCTATTCTATATAGATCGATGGTCAGTCGAGGCCTAATTGACCTTCTCACTATTGATTTTGTCTTGGTATATGATAATGTAACAAACGATGACTCAAAAGACGTAATTTTAGGCGTTTAGCTCATTTTGATAATTTGATTAAAGAAACTAAAGTATCAGTCACGTGGGATTATGTGTTACACGCCTGCGCGACAGATGCCGGTAGCCTTGCATTCAATATACATGTGTTGACTTTGTACCAAGTAGAACTAAATCTAGTATGCATTTTTCATGGAAGGATATTTTAAATGTTGCCTATTCGGTCAGCGCAGGCTGATACATCAAGGTAAGAATTTTATTTTAAAATTCTAAAATTCCTTATATTTGATATTTCTCCCGCAGACCTACATCATCCTTTTTACTACGTTTCAATTTACTTCTCAATTTGCGCTATTTTAAACTTCTTAAAGACTTATATTACACTGGATCATATTGTGCGTTTTATACTTAGCAGACATGTACATGGAAATAAGACCACATGTTCAAATAAACAACCCGTGTTATCAGTTTGACACCATGTTTCACACGACAAGCGATGAAGTAGAATTTTTTTCCTTTTATTTTTCAACTGCATAAAGTTTTAGATTTTGTCACTAAGCAGTGTTGCATAAAATTTATCCGGGGCGAGCATCATAGTTATAATCAGGCTGTAACTAGCTTTCGATTGAAACAAAAAGCCGTAATAGCATCAGGCAAATATATATCTGGAAAACGCTTTAAAATTGTTTGGCATTTGTAAAGCTAAATAGAAACAACAAAAGACAACATATAGATAATGACGAACTGAATACTCAACATTTGCACTTATGTATTCTGAGAGAGTAACTCAACAGGGTCTGTGATATATTCTCTGACATGAAGTAGAAACAAGCTAAATTGTGTCTGTCAAAGTAATTTAGCTGTTTCACCAGTAGTATAAAACTTCTGAATAGTGTATTGTTTTGGTCGATATTATCTTCAAAAATAGATTTTTCATTTATAATATTTTATCATCGAATAACAAGAAGTAATATTTTACTCATAAAAACAGTGACACGGAATGATATACTTTATGCTATCAACATGCACATTTGATCATTTTGTACGTGGGGCCCCCGTGGTCGTGTGATTAGAGCATCGCGCCGCTTTGAACCATGGAGTATCTCACTTCTGGTCAGCGCATGTTCGAGCCTCGCTGGAACCTAAGCTGATTTTTGTGAGAAAGTTTGCCAGTTTACTTGCGGAAGGCCGGTGGTCTCTTGTCAGGTACATTGTTACCAATTCTCTCTTCCACCATTAAAACCTTTCCGCCGGTATATAGCATCATATAACAAAATTGTTAAGTGTGGCATAAAACAATATTCAAAATTCAAACATTCGTTTTGTACGTTTCGTTTTCGTTGGTCTAGAAGGCTTATGCCCCGCATGTTTTCTCCATTTCACATTACGCACATGATGTTTACTTTGCCCACATGTAAACGAAAACAAATATCATTTACTTAAAACATCGATAAGCCATTTTCGCCATATTTTTAACGGTATGAAGTAATGAATAAATTTGCAGGATTCTTCATCTTTTAAGTTACAAATAGTTTCAATTTTGTCATTTCATAAGGTGATCGGCAAAATGTAAGCTCTTCATTGCTATACTTGTATTTAGTAAGGTTGGTTCTACGTGTGTTTATCACTCCAAATTACCATCTAAGTGGGCATCAGTATTGACTGTATGATGATATGTCGAGCACAAGCTGAATTGAATTAGCATTTGACATATTAAATCACGTAAGATGGCCACGTAGGCTTGCTTCCTTTTATATGCGATCCACAGTCCAATCATCGTTTATGACAATGGTAATAAGACCTATCTCCAACAACCTAATCATCTTGTCATACGGCATTGAGTTCCATACAATATCTCAGTTATTATTCAAACAGTGCCCTTGTAATAATTTGTCATTTCTAATACTAAATTACCCAATATCTCTACTTAAGCTTGTGCTATTAAGTTATGACTACTATGCGATATGGGGAAATTTCTTTATGAGACCAAATAATGATACAGTCAAACATTGTCAGACAAAAGTAGCTCCTATAGACAGGTGACGTTTATAAATAGGTTTTCTTCATTATAAAAAGTTAATAATGGTATGTTTGAATGGCCTTCATAGGCAGGTATCCTTTATACAAAGGTGACATTAAAATGCAAGTGTGACATTACTTGTACTTGACCGTGTCTATATAACTTTTACCAGTTATGTTCTCTAGTATTAGCTTTACCGGTGATACGTGGTCTAAAGCATCTCATCAATAACCATGTAGCAGTTTGATAATAAACAATGTACTAGTATGATAGTCTTGTTTGCGATTACTCTGTTTCACTAGGTGAAATGTTGATCTGCCTTTTCGTTGGCAGTTGTTGAGACGTCCGTACCAATTATGACGAGGATTCGTTCCTCACGTATTTCATTTGGACCCCCTGTCGGTCGACAAGGGATGCTTACTCCTCCATGGCATCCGATCCCACCTCTTAGTTTCCAGAGGTCCGTGTTTGACCATTTTTACCAGATTTGTATCTATATCCTGGACATCCTTTAGATTTAAACTTTGGTATCTGAGGTGTTTTATATCTAACAATTCCATATGTTGTATTAATCATTTGGCACGACGCTCCATACTCACCCGGAAAATGTTTTGAATTTCACTAAATTAATATTTTCGTTTGTTTAGTGTAATAGCAATTTATTTGTTTAAAAAAAGCAACATTGAACTACTGACATTGTAGGATTGAGTCTGAAAAGGCTCCCGAACCTTTGTACGGTACATCGGTATGCCATTCTTCTTCCGGTCTCACTGTGATTTTTTTATCTTAGAACTTAAACGCTGTAGCATAAGTGATACCAAACTATTACATGGCGACAATATTAATGTCATGGACTTGAATGAAAAGTAGGGATGTTCTGTCACCTCTGGTTCGAATCCCGCTGGGGTCATTTCGAATTAAGTGGGAAAGTTTGCCAGTTTTCTTGCGGAAGGTCGGTGGTGGTTGTCTTTACCCAGGAAACCGGGGTTTCTCCTCTACCAATAAAAACTGGACGTCATCATATGACTGAAAGATTGTTGAGTATGGCGTAAAACAAAAAATCAAATCAAATCAAAGGGATGTTCTGGATGCAAGGATGTATGGTGCATTGTTTTAATATATAATTCCATGTAGGAGATGGAAAACAGAACTATAGATAGTGAATGTATGTCTTAATAAAGATAAGTGAAATTGTATTTAGGATTAATTCATAGAGTAAATCTACATTTTATTACACAAAGATAATAATTGATATAAAATGTGTGACAAAGTAGATATTCTATATAGAAGGAATCATTTTCAACAATATTTTAATGTTTTAAAGCAGAACAAACATTCTGCATTTGAAAAATTGGATTTTTTTACCAGCACGTGTATTGTACACAATATAAATATGTCAGGCATGAACCAGACACTATTGATCATATCAAATTCGATAAATAAGTAAACATGAATGGGTTGTGTTGTATGTATTATATACCTAATTATTAAACTGTGTTTTGTCGGATAGAATCTCGATATAAATAACCTAGCACTATACAACAGGCCAGTATTACCAGGCAATAAACGAAAGCCTCACAACTATTTACTATTTACATAAGTATTATGTTCTGTCGGACATTAAATATTTGACACAATGACATTACACATGTATCTACATGACCTCTGACCCTAAAGTTATTTTGTGGAAAACCACGTTAGAAAGTATAACTTATCCCTCATCTTAATCCTTTAAATACTAACAGTGTCTGTCTAAATCAAATATTTCTGACAGCTCGATTCTAGCTGCAGATTTGTTTCAGAGATTGTGTCCTTGTGTGTCAGTTTCGTCAGAGCCATGAGTAATGATGATCTTGTTTTGATAGATCCAGACTGTCTAGAAAGCATCGATTTATGCCTAGTTTATTATTCTGATTTTGCTAATATGTATTAGTGTAAGTGACAGTTCTGCGCAACAAAACGCTGGCATCATCAGTCTAGCTCTATGTTTTAAAAACAGCAATATTTCACGCATAATAACAGGATATTAAAAGCCTCAGAGAAAGTGTTAAATGCACATGAATTCGATTGCAAATTCCTACCGAATAATAAGCGGAGACATGTTCGTAATATGCATCTATAATCAAACTAATTCATCGATCTGATCAGTTGCCGCGATTAAATGAATTTCTTATTCATTAATGATCTGTTTCATCAAGGCGAATTTTCCTAGAAAATATTGGTCATTACTCAGCAGCTCGGACAATAGGTATTAATGGTCGAATAAAGTTCCCGAATGCTGTCAGAAATCTTTCGTGATATCAAACTCTGAAGATGTCGTTTAGTGATTCATCAAAAATGAAATAAGAACGTTTTAGTCAATTGTAAGTAAATAATAAAGCAGAAAGGTAAAATAGTTTCTCTTCTTAGGAAGTTTTACCCAAATATATAGACAATGTATATAAAAAATAACACCAAAAGTTGAGGTAAAAAAGGTCGAAATAATTTCGGAATATAATGACAATTTTCATACATATGTCAATGCGATATATCCCAGCGAACTAGAAATTAAAGATACAACAGAATCAAGTACACACGCTTCATACTTAGACATTTTACTTAATATAAACACAGACGGGAAATTAGCAACTAAGCTATACGATAAACGCGACGATTTCGGCTTTCCCATCGTAAATTTTCCACATTTAAGTAGTAATATCCCTCAGTCACCTGCATATGGAGTTTATATTTCACAAATGATCCGATATGCCAGGGCGTGCACAACATATGAAGATTTCATATACAGAGGTAAACTACTCACTGACAAATTATTGACACAGGGATATCGAAAACCGCGTTTAATGTCAACGTTCCGCAAATTTTATGGTCGGTATAATAGTCTTGTTTGCGACTACTCTGTTTCACTGAGTGAAATGTTGAGTTGCCTTTTCGTTGGCGGTTGTTGAGACGTCTGTACCAATTGTGACGAGGATACACTCCTCACGTGTTTCATTGGACTTGACTGTGGACTCACGGCGGGTGTGACCGGTCGACAGGGGATGCTTACTCCTCCATGGCACCTGATCCCACCTCTTGGTTTCCAGAGGTCCATGTTTGTCCATTTTTACCGGATTTGTATCTATGTCCTGGACATCCTATTGATTTATACTTTGGTATCTGAGATTTTTATATTTCTGCTAATAATCAGTCGATCTCGAATTCTAAGTTGATAAAAAAAGGTCGAAAGAAAGAGGTGGTATGAGACAAGAAGACATACTAAACCTATAGAGTTGAAAAAAAGATTACTATCTTAGTGCTTAAACAACAGTACTATCTACACAAAAGAAAACTTCAGTATAAAATAATATTCTGGTACATAAATGCCGCAGGTGATACAACCCCAAAGCATTGCATTTGGATTTTAGGTCATATGTAGTAAATTGTATCTGGTTTTGTATCCCTGATGGTAATGCTTTGCATTGCTGTTTAATTATAACACAGAAAACGGAGAAACTTTCATTCATCCGATAAAAAATTCATTGCTGGATTGTACATCAGCTTAACAAGTGTTGGCCTATAAGTTGTTCTGTTCTTGACATTTTGGGCTCCGTTTTTCTGTCCAGGGATATCATAGTAAAGTTAAAGTATATGTCACAGAGTTGTGAGCAAATGTATATCAATTTCATATATATATAGTCTTATTCTTTCCTATTACTCTGGAATCCTCAAATGCAAATCGAATGGAAAGTATATATATATATATATTTATATATATATATATATATATATATATATATATATATATATATATATATATATATATATATATATATATATATATATATATATAAATGCGTAGTGACCTTTTTAATGCATTGTTTCGGGTTAATACCTATTGATGGCTACCTGCAAGGTTGTTTGTGTTAGAGTTGGGAAAGGATGATGTAGAATTTGCAAGGTCAATAACGTTCTTTGGCACGTGCCTTGTTATGAGAACAGCATGGCCTCAGCGAACCACGTCGGAAAAAAGACATCTGTGGATTTAAACGATGGATGTTCTGCCGATAATTTCTACAAGTCTTAAATAATGTTTGCCCATAACGCTGCTGCTAGCTGTTTAAATGATCTCTGGGACAGAATATAGACAATTTTACCTTGAAATTGCAGTATAATATTACGATCCAAGTGTTGAAGACAGACTGCCGGGTAAAGAGAAAGTTTAGTATAAACAAGGTGATTGTATATAGTTTATCAGATATAATAATAGCTTATCAGTAAACAATAAAAATATCATAAAACCTCTGCATGTAAGCCAAATTCGTCTGTTTCCCCTTAATCTCCATGGAATATATTTATCAGCTACGTTAACAAAAGATAGACCCTCCTGTTAATATTTGTGTAACAGCCATCTATGTTTCACAGAAGCAGCATGCATTTTTCCAGACGCTGAACTTGATGATCTCATTTGCCGGTAGGGGATCACCAGTACTATGACCCGAATTGACTTGGAGGTAAATGAATGTGAACGGCCCAGTTCTTTGTAATTTTCAATACCTCCCAGGATTTTTTTTCACTGCTAATGTGTAGTAATGGTGGGAAATGTATGGAAAACGTATACATACACACAATGCATGATACACAGATTGGGTGATATATCGTAGCTACACGGTAAATTGGCGCTGATCGCCGACTGTGTTCTGAAGGTTGAGAACGAGATAAAATTGGTTTATGTTTCAATTCAAGTTTCTAATTAATAGAGGAATTATCTGTGGACATTTATTTCTTAAATATATGCTAATGTTCCATCAGCTTTATGAAATATATAGTGAAGCCATCAGTAAAATAAATGTTGAAGACAAACATTTCATTTTAAATTCAAATTAAGAAATTAATTACTTTATTGAGTGGCTAATATACTGAATATACAACGGTATATATACGTTATTGCTTATTATCATAGATCTATTGAAGTATTTAATTATAATTAAAAGTCTTTCGATTGACAATAGGAAAAATAGTCATAAAAATTAATCATAGAAGTAGATAACTATATAAGGAAAATGAAGAATCAATTGATAATCGAAACTCCAAGTTCATTAGAATACGGCGAATTGGATATTAAAAATGGTCACAACATGAAGAACAATTGCGAATCCCGAACGGGGTGGTATCAGGTGTTATCGTCTTTTGTTAGAATGCTATTCCCTGGCAAATATTCCATTGATTCTGCCAAAGTATCAGCTGTTACTTTTAATCATCCATTTCCCTTCAATTCATACGCAGGATCATGCGTCTTTTAATTTAGTTTACCAAACTGTGGCATTTTCTATTGTTCTAATTATGTTTTATTGAGGGTTGGGTTACAGGGATGACGTCAGATGTTCCCGCCAATTAATTCATTCTCAAGTAACATTTATTATTGATAGGAGTGGTATCCTGTGAACCTTGACCTCAGTAATAGCCAATAACTCAACCAAACATAACTTAATTCATTTTAATATGCCATGAATTAAAAATGATTCAATGTTATGTAGTTTCACTTTAAACCTACATACAATAGTTATGCCTAATGATTGTTAATTATAAGTTGATAACTTGCGAATTGCCCACTGAGGCAAATTATATATGAAAGACAAGGTTTTCTATAGTGTGAAAGTTTGTAATCGTAAAACTACAGACTTAGCATTATATTTTACAGGCTTAATAACGTGGTTTATTTTGGGTTACAAAAAGTCTTGAAATATGGGTATTTCAGTGAGTTTTTCGCCTTCAGTAATAATCCGATATCGATGCTCAAGCATCAGACAAATGTCGGGTGTCGTAAACCTATGGCAACAATTTTTTTTTTTCATTATAACGTTCTTTCATTTACGCCAAAGTCGTGAAAACTGTTTGAACGATCTGATATTTATTGCCTTGTAATTGCCAAATTCAAAGTTTACTCTCGTTTTTTCTAAATTAGAATATACAAATATTGCATCTTTATTCAGACATTAATCCTTGTCTTCCAAGATGCTGTTCTTATTGGACAACAAGCATTGATTTTAATGTTCTTTTAATGACGCCAAAGTTGTGAAACATTTTTGTACGTTCTAAAAATTATTTCCGTTTGATTCACCAGATTAAAGTTTACTTGATTTTTTAATTCCAATATGCAAACATTGCATCATTATTCTGACATACATCCTTGTCTTCAGAATGCTGTTCTTAGAATATCTAAACATCATTTTCTGTATCTCAGCGTTTACAAACTGAAAGCAGCATGTTGGTACAAATGATTACTTCAAAATTTATGCATCAGCGTTTTATATTCCAAAAGCCTTAGATAATCTGAAAATTTAAAAATCATCCGACATTCATCTAAACACCACGAATCTCCAATTTGGTTATTTGTAAAGGAATATAAAACTAATTAGCTTTGAACTGACTGACAATGTCAATAATGACAGGAAATTGAAGGTACTCGGGAGTATCAGTGAGATCTCTATATATAAACATATATTGACAGCGCGTTGTCAATATTCGACATCAATTTATATGTAGAAACACAAAAATAGAATATTTAGCATACTGCTCAGAAATAGAACACTTACTTCATTACATCAAAAGGGGAAATGTTAAAGACCCTTTAACCCCACAGAAGGATGCACGCATATCCTATCAAGATTTTTTTTTAAAATAATGTTAAGAATTTCAGACGAAAGTACTATCAAATAGGTAAATCTATGTGTTAGGAATATACGATTGTACAATAAACAAATAGTAATAGAAGCCCGTGATACATATAAAATTTGGAAACATTAGTCTTTTTGAAGATTAACCTTGTTCCGTTGACCCTATTGAAACGGCATTAAAAACAACTGAATGAGGGAAAACTTCTTTCCCGATAAATTCCATCAGGTTAATTGCAAGTTTTATATCCCGTCAAATTTTTCATATTAATTAACATTTCTCAAATTTAATAGACACAATGAATAAAATGAGAGGGTGGAAATTGGAATTTAAGTACACTGAGGTCATCCAATACAATTTCTCAAAAGAATGGTGTTACATTATATTACAAGGCGAAAAATCTGTGCGGACTCTCTCTCTCTCTACTTCTCCTCACTTGTCTCACATCGCACTCTCTCAATCACTCGCACATACTCTCTCTCATCCTCTCTCTCATCTCCCTCTCTCTCTAAAATCGTCTCCTCTCTCTCTCACTCAGTCTCTTCTCTCTCTCTCTCTCCAATCATTTTTTTAGAATTTTTTTTAAGCTAATTGCATATTGAAGTTTTTCCATACATTTTTATTTTTTTTATAATATTTAAGTTATTTTTACATTTATTCTTTTTTTTATCATTCAATAATTTTTCTTTTCCAATATTTATTTATTATATTATTTCTTTTTCTTATTTTTTATAGCATATTTGAATAATATTTTTATTATTTTCCCATATCATTTTTTTTTTTTTTTTTATTTTTTATTATATTTTTTACAATAAAAACTTATATTTTTTATTACCATTAAATCCACATTTCATTTATTTTATTCCATTTCTATTTTCCATTATTATCATATTTATTTATCAATATTATTTATTTTATTTAATCAATTCAATTTTTTTTTTTCCCATATTGTATTTTTTTAATCAATGTTTTCAAAAATTACTATTTTTTTTTATTTATTTATTTTTTTTTATTTTTCCATAAATTTATAACATCATATACAAAGTTTTTTAAAAATTATATTACAAATATTACATTTTTTTTATTTTTTTATTTTCTTGTATTTTTTTTAACAATATTTAATAACCAATTTTTTATTTTCCATTTATATTTTCCATAACATTTATTTTTTTTTTATACTATTTCATTTTTTACATAATACAAAACCAGTTTTTTTTGCACCATTTTTTAAATTATTTCAATTTTTTTTATTTATTTATTTTACTTTTATATTCACAATTTATTGATTTATTATATTAATTTACAATTTTTTAACATAATTTATTTATATTATTATCATTATTTTTTTTGTTAATTAATTATATCTATTTTTACATTTATACATTATATTTAATTTTTTTTATTTTTATTATAAATTTTCAATTTTAATTTATTATTTTTTATTTTTTATTATTAATTAAGAATTTAATTTTTTATATTTATATAGCAAATTTTCATTATTTTTATTTTATTTTTTATATAAATTATATATATTTTATCATATTTTTTTACACATTTAATTATTATATCTTCAATTATTATGATTTGATATTTTTTAATTAATTCATTTATAATTATTTTTTAAATATTTAATTTTTATTAATCAGCAATTTTAATCATTTTTATTTTTATATTATTTTTCATTTTATTTAATTATTTTATATTTATTCAATTAATTGTAATAATTTATATATTATAGCTCAAACATTTAACCGCCAAATATTATTTTATTTTCAATTTAATTATTATTAATAATTTAATTTATCAATATTTTAACATTTTTTTTCCATTATAAAAAATTTTATTTAATTTTTTCAATTTTTTTTAAAATAAATTAAAATATCATTTTTTTTTTTTTTTTTTTTTTATTTTTATATCTATTTTTATTATATTAATTTAACAATTTTTTAACATATATTATTTTTTTTATTTTCCATTTCAATTATACATTTCTATCCATATAATTTAATTTATTTATTTTTTATCATCAATTTCATCATTATTTATTTATTAAATTTAATTTTTATTTTTTTTTTTTTTTATTATCTTTTAATTATTTCACATTTTTTTCATTTAATTTTTAATCTTTAATTTATATTATTTTTTACATTTTCATATTTTACAATTAAAAATTTTAATTAACAATTTTTTTAAAAATCCATATTCCATTTTTTTATTTTAAGTCATTTTATAATTTTTTTATTTTTTTTCATTTTTTTTTTTTTTTATTTTTTTTTTTATTAATTTTATTTTATTTTAAATTTCAACACATATTCTAAATATTTTTTATTTTTATCATGATTTTTTTAATCATTCAATTTTTTTTTATTTTTTTTTTTTTTTTTTTTTTTAATTTATTTAATTACCATTTAATAATTTATCATTTAACATTTTATTTTTATTTTAATTTCAATTACAATTTTTTAATATTTTAAATTACCATTATATATTTATTTATTCCATTAACAATTTCATAATTATATATTTTTTTTTTATCAATTTTATCCATTATATTTTTCCATTATATTTATTGATATCCAAATTATTTTTATTAAATATTTTTTATAATACTTTATAATATTTTTAAAATCCATTTATATTTAATTTCACTTATATTTAGACATTTTTTTTTATTTTAAATTTAATTGATAATTCATTTTTATTTTTTAATGCAGATACTTATTACATTTTTATATTTAATTTTATTTTTTTTTATTTTATTAATTAATACACAAATTATTATTTTTTTTCATTAAATTATTTATATTTTTGATTAAATTTAAGTTTACAAATATTTAAACAATTTTTTACATATTTATATTATATTATTTTATATTATCATTTTTTTAGTTTTTTTTTTTTATATTTTTTCATATTTGATATTTAATGTTTTTTTTATTTTTCATTGATTTTATATTTCCATTTTTCATTTTATCAATATATTTATAATTAAATTTTTTTATTTATTTCATTTTCATATTAATTTCATATTTTTATATTCATCAAAGCCAAATTATTCTTCATTTTTATATTTTTTTTTTTTTTTTTATTTCATATTTTTTTTTTTAACATTACATTTATTGTTAATTTTTTGACATATCATGCATTCATTATTTAATTTTTTTAATTTTTTATATTTTATTTATTTAATAAACATTTGCATAATTATTAATTTTAAACATAAATCCAATATAATTTTTTTTTTTTATATTTTGATAAATATTTTTTTTTATTTTCTTTTTTTTCATTTAATCTTTATTTTCAAATTATCATTTTTTTTTAAATATATTGAAATTTATTTTCCAATGTTTGTTTTTTTTTTACCAATCCATTTTATGTAGCAACAGATTAATTTTTTCCCATTTACCATTTTTTTAATATATTTAATTTTTATTATTCAAATATTTTTTTTTTCAATTTTTTTTTTTCAATTTATTAATTAGCAATTTATTAATATTTTTTATTTTTAATAATAATTTATTTTTTTAACAATACATTTTTTTAATATACACACAATATTTTTTATATATCATTATTAGTCAAATATAATTATTTTTATCATTTTATTATCATTCTTATTTTTATAATCCATCATATTTTTACCATTTTTTTAATTATATTCTATTAAACATTTTTATTTTTAAAGATAAATATTTTTTATTTTGAAATCCCAATTTTATTATTCTTTTTTTTATCACAATATGTTATTTTTTTCATATATTTATAATTTTTATTATTTCTTTGTTTTTATCCCAAATTCCATAAATCCATTTTTTGTTTATTTAAAATCTATTTTTTCAATTTTAATTATCCAATTAATTATTTTTTTTTTTTTTTTTATTAATATTTAATTTATCCCATACATCATTATTATATCCATATATTTTAATAAATTTTTTTTAATATTAAATTTTAATATTATTTTATTCATAGATATTATATTAATTTTTTATATTTATTTTTAAATTTATCAATACTCATCATATTTTTTTTTTATTTTTTATTCATTTAATTTTATTTATTAGTTCCATATATATATATTTTTTATTTAAAATTTTTTTTACCATTTAAAACTTCGTTTAAATTCGCACAATTTTCAATTATTAAGTTTTTTTTTATTCTTTTTTTTTGTTTTTTTTTTTTTTTTTTTTAATTTTCTTATTTTTAATATTATTTTTTATCAAAAAAAATAAAAAATATCCATTAATCTTTTTTCCACATATTTTTTACCATACCATTTTAGTTTATACAATTATCAATATTTTATTTTTTCTTATATATTTATTATTAAATTATTTTTAATCAAATCGTAAAATATCTAAATATATTTTTATTAATTTTTCCATTTAGTATTTTTAAATTTTTTTATTTTTTTTTTACCATATATTCTCCAAATATTATCATTTTTTCTCCATCTCCATATTATTTATTTTTTTTTTCATTTACAATTACTATTTTTTATAAATTTTCCATTCATTTAATCCAGTTTATAATATTATATTTTTTTATTTATATATCATATTTAATTTAATTGATTTATTTCATTTTTTATTCATTTTTTTTTTTTTTTTTTTTTAATTTATATTTCATTTTTTTTATAAGAATGAGTTTTTTCATTTTTTGTTTTCAACCACTTTTTTTTTATTTTTATTATTTTTTACATATTTTTTTTCCATAATTTTATATTATTACCATAAGTTTTAAATTTTTTTTTTTGATATTTAAATTTTTCATTTTTTTATTTCTTTTTTTATTATATATCATCTTATCAATTTTTTTTTCCATATTATAATCATTTTTTAATTTCATTGTTTTTTATTATAGATTATATATTTACATACCACCATTTATATTTTACCCGCCAATAAATTCTATATTATTTTTTTAATTTTTTTTTTTATTAGTTTATTTTATTTTTTTAATTTTTTATTTTGATTATTATTATTTTATCATATGTTTCATTATTTTTTTGTACATTTTTATATTTTAAAATAATTTTATATTTATTTTCACATTTTTGTATCTCCATATTAATTAAATTTTAATTTTTAATCAAAATTTTTTCAAATTTTTTTTATTATTTTTTTAACACATTTTTCATTTTTATCTTTTACCATATCATTTTAAACATTATCCAATTTTTTTTCAATAGTTAACATATTCATTATATTATTTTTTATTTTTTTCAGTATTTTTTAATTATGAATTTTATTATTATAAATTTTTAATTTTATTTTATTTTTTTATTTTTTTTATATGTATTATTTTTTACAGTTAACCATTTTAATTTTTTTTTTTTTTTTTTTCATTTTTTTCCCATTTCACATATTTTTGATGTTTTTTTTTTAACTTTTATAATATTACTTTGCTTTCAAATTTTTTAGTTTTCAATTTTTTATTTTAATTCATTTTTCTCTCTCTCTCTCTCTCTCTCTCTCTCTCTCTCTCTCTCTCTCTCTCTCTCTCTCTCTCTCTCTCTCTCTCTCTCTCTCTCTCTCTCCTCTCTCTCTCTCTCTCTCTCCATTTTTCATAATATTATATATATTTATTTTATTTTTTATAGTTCCATTATTATAAATTTTCATTCCATTTTCCAGGGCAGACTACAAATGGCTGTTAGCAGTTTCAGAGACCACTGATGCTGATTATAAGAGTTTTACGATTAGTTTGTTTATTTTTGACCATGAACATAGCTATCTTTCTCATTATACCTATCTCGCATACACTCACGAGGCCGTGTATACTTTGGTGTGTGGCCAATAGTCTTTGCTACTGTGACATACGTAGTAAAGTGTAGCATCGACAAAGAACAGTCAAAACATTGGTTTGATAAGCATTTTACACCAAGTTCATTACTGCACTAATTACAAACATTTGGCTACTATAGCATATATTTGAGTGTGACGTAGATGGCGTCAGTGGGGTCGTATACTTAGAGAAAGTATTGGATATCCTTCAACTTAGTACTAGCCTTGAAAAACAGTCTATTGCCAATGTAAACTAAATTGAAATCGTTTACTTTAATTTGTACGTATTCGCTTATTTTCTATTATCATCAAATCATTCTGTTGGATGTTATGTCTGTATTTCGTAGTACATGTGTGATTGATAACATCCACAAGAGTGCAATCTGGGCTATCGTTTCTCTATATTGTTTTATTTATTTTGGTTGATAGGTTACATTTAACATACCTGGTGTTTTCAGGTATACGTGTTTTTATCAGCGCATATCGATGAAACAATTTAAGGAATGAGACAAAAACATACCGCATTCGTTTACACATACATTGGACTACTGAAAATATTAACGGTTTAAAATATGAACAGTATAAAATATTTGCAAATAAATCTGATAAAATGAGCGATTTTATGTAAATGTACATTCCAAAATTTCAGTTTAAATAGCCAGTTAAATAATCATTTTTTAAACATGTGATATATGGCATTTACTTTCCGATCAAATTACTACAACCTGAGAATGATATTTCCAGTGTTAAACAGATCAACATTTTTCGAACGAATGCCTTACGCATAAAGTCGGTAAATACATGGTGATAAAAATATCAATTTATGACAATTTAAACCACGATGTACCGATCAAATTCTTTTAAGATATTTATCTTATTGTTTTGAATATGATAAATATCTTCACCATGTCCTCGGGCGCTTTGATGGCTGAAAATATAAAATGTAAATAGATGAATATTTCATTTTATATACAGATTGTATCATTATAAGCACCATAAGAATATAACGTGGTCATTTCCCTTTCTGACGTACAACTTGTAATACCTTTATCTTCACAGTGCTTTAGCTAACAGTAACAAACCGTACACTAGTAGTCTGTCTCGATATCTGTCGGTGTAATACAATTAGCGTGGATCGGGCATACGATTGGTAGATGCGCAAACGTGTAACTGGTAAGATTGACACACAGCTTGAGAAATATCATCTCGTTTCAGTCGCGATGACTGTTAAAGATATATTTCATAAAATCTGTCGTATCTGATACTTCAATATGTACCGTTGGTCATGTGGAAAACCTCTTAGATATGTATTGTGCTTAATTAATTATTAATAATATTCCGACGTGTGAAAATTAACTGAGAAATATAGAACACTTGTTGCCAGTGAAAGTACACTTATTTACTTTGAGTTGAAGACTGCGATGACGCTTCCTTCGATGACAGAACAAGTTTTCTGGGGGTTTCATCATTTAAGTAAAATTAATTGAATGGTGGGATTAACGTACTTAGATGTATAAATATTGGATTTATCATGGGTGAGTAACCAAAAAAATTTCGTGGAATTAAGTGATCCTATTATTATTTCATTTCCAGATAGTTTACGTTAAAAGAATTGTAGCTATTGAGGTTCTGTTTCAAACTTATACAAAACGAATATATAAT
Organism: Atrina japonica; assembly: GCA_030159075.1. NCBI lineage: Eukaryota > Metazoa > Mollusca > Bivalvia > Pterioida > Pinnidae > Atrina > Atrina japonica. The sequence goes on from BROG01000113.1 coordinate 1,419,171, forward strand.
TGGAGGTTATTTGTAGCTACTGTAGCATTCGTTAAAATATTGAATCCTTTTGAAAGTGATTAGACTTTGTTGAAAATAACATTATATACGAGAGTTAACACGCAACTGGTGAATTGGTATTCAGGCGTATGATGTAAGATATACTCATCAAGCAGTGATTTAGTTACAAATGAATATTGGGCAATTGCAAGAGTAATTAAATGGACTGATCTACTGAGCGACCTTTCTTCACCTGTGAAATATTGCACATTTAACCCAGATGAACTGGCGTCAAAAATCGATTCGTCTGCCTGACTGGAGTTAAAGATTAAATGAGTTGGAAATTTGGAATCGAGAAAATGACAATCATATACGATTAGGGATATACCGAGTATTCTGCCGAAAATATCTATCTGAGGGAACATAGCACAGAAACAGACACTCAAATATTGTCGTGTGTCATTTATTAATATTCTGGGGAAATTGACAACTACTGATTGTATCATATTCGGTGACAAACTGTAAAAAGTAGTGTAAACAAAAAACTAAATGCGTTTTTAAGTTTCAAGGATCCCTTGCTTAAATACACTTAAGTAATTGTGAGGGTTGGAACTGAGAGAGTTTGAAGAGATTCGATTTAAACATAATGTGTCTTTGCTATGCGTGGAGTGTGTCTCATTTCCATTGCTCATTGGATAAAAGTTTTTTCGGATTGGAATTTCCAAAACCAATACGAATACTTCCATTTTATTTTCGTGGCAGACAAAATGCCATGACTAGCTGAAGGCAGAGTACTCCTGTAAGGTATTGATGTTTTCTATATTATAAGTTCACTCTATTTCTCATCAATTTTCTGGTCTGTCTTCACTACACATATTAAACTTTTGATAAGACGTTTATTTACCGTCGTGTGTTCTGCCAAGATAAAATTTTTGTAATCACATTTTTGAAATCCTTGTTGTCAGGAATTAATATAAAGATGTTAAATTCTCAGTCAATTTGCTACATTTTTATCCCTCTCTTTAATGGAATTTTCAAAATAAGCATTATCGAATCTGAAGATAAAACAATGTTATCTGCTATATCGTTAAATGCACTATCATTTATGCCTGCGCCGTACTTTCCCGTCTAGAGCTCGTGTTGGCCTACTTATAAAAGCTATATATCTTCTCCGACTAATTTGATAATGTATTCCCTTTAATCAGAAATATCAAAACTAATTTTACATTTCTTTTTCTACCTATAAATAATATATGAGTGTATGTATTCTATCTTTTTATGTGTCAGACCTATTTGCACCTGTAGGCTATGACAATGCATTTACTGGTAATAATACCGGGTTACTATCAGACATTCATCTATATTAGTGTTTTAAATACTCGAATAAGGGAAGGCAAATGTTCAATGTTATCACAAGCTAAAGCAATAACATGTCTAATAATAACATTGAAGTATATCACTAATGCGAGCGAGGACTTGTACCTTTTATGTTGAAGAATTATATTGTGTCGGAATCTGAGATAAAAGATATTGTATGTATTATTACTTATGCCTCTCTTGGATTACGCCAACAAATATACTAATTTTATACATAACTGTATAATGAAATATTTCTCTCTTCACTACACTTACTTTTACTTCCAACATTCCTTTAATATTTCAACGTTATATTTGTTTTAATACTGTTAATGATCTGTTAGCTATTCTTGATATGTAGAATGTGTCCGTTGACTATTTTAAGTTTAAAAACGCACACTATATATATATATATATATATATATATATATATATATATATATATATATATATATAATATATATATATATATATATATATATATATATATATATATATATATATATATATATATTTGTGTGTGTGTGTGTGTGTGTGTGTGTGTGTGTGTGTGTGTGTGTGTGTTTAATATCTTGTAGAAAATTTTACACAAAATACAGAAAAAAACCCAGAATTTTTTAATAAATTAACACCGAATCTCCGTTATTTGAAATTTTTTTGCATTTGTATTTAATATCTTGTAGATAATTTAGCGCAACAAATAAAAAGGAAACCAGAATATTTGAATAAATTAACACCGAATCTCAGTTATTTGCAACTTTTGGCATGTTGATAGATCGTGCTCTCGTGTGATATTTTAGTTTTTAACATCAACAATGTACTGGGAAATCGAACTACTGAAGTCATCTTTAGTTTCGGATCAAGTCAGAATATTCAACAGACTAATGGTGACTTTATCTTGTTCATTCCCGTAAGAAAAAATTCTACGAGATAAACAAACAAACGATAAAACAAATTATCATAGAGCGATAAGATTATAATGTCCAACGTCTCCGTTTTTTCCTTTCTTTCTTCTTTCCTTATTTACCTCTTCATTCTGTATCGCTGTAGCTTTAGGTGTGTAATTTTATCTTAAATCAGAGAAAAAATTCATCAACTCGGAGATAAGAATTTCTTCTGGTCGGGATGTCCATTGCATATAATCATCACGCCCCTCAAATTTACTGAATAGAATTGCAACAATTCTCTTTTTGTAACTGGTGTGGTGTTTCTGTCATACATCGAGGCTCTCTAAGATGATCTGTACAGAATTTGTTCTTGATAAGAAGAGTTCCGCGTGAAGTATTCATATTATCTTCTCTCTAACTTACTTACCATGATCGTCTGAAGCTTTTAACAGATGTACATTTACTTTCTTTTCTTCTGTTGTGTTTTTGCCTGCAGAACTTACTGTTTCTTTCGAACTTTGATTAATCTTTCTAGGGTAATAGAATAAGAAAGTGAAGAAGTATTTATACAAATGTATTGTTGTATTAATGTATTAGCACGGCTGTCCCGAGATTAGATGTGTCTTACATGTTTAAAGTATGTATACATGTAATAGAGTATGGTTAACTCGATTTGAAATAGGGAATGGTAAACAGAACCCGATCTAAAACAGTTATGTTAAATTGATTAGTCTGCTCTATTCCTCAGTAAACAAAGTTATACAGATATATAACCGCAATGTTCTTCTTTATGCAGACATTATGCGGATTGACTGATTTATGCTAAAATTTGAGCAGACCACCTGTTAAGAATGTTTGTACTTTGTAAATTCTGCATAAATGTCTGTTAAGTTAGTGTATTCATTGATATATCATTTGATGGAACCCGACAATATCATTTGCTCATCTCATATACAATACTAGTAAATCAAGAATTTTTTTCCAAATTACGGTGTAGATTATGGAAAGATTTAATTATTTTATGTTTCTAAAATACGGATGAAACTATTAATCTAATGCCTATGTTAAGACACTTGTGACGTATTAGTTATATGCTAATACGTCGATCATGGTACTGATATAATGAGTATCATATTTTTTGTATCATACTGATTAAACGATTTGTACAGCACTGATGTAACGAATTTTTCGTCATATGTGTGCCATATAGATATACAGATTACTACAGCACTGATGTAATGAATTATTCGCCAAATTTTGTACCGTGCAGATATATAGAGTATTACACAACTGATATAATGAATTCTTCACCATATTTTGTACCATACAGATGTAACGATTATTACACAACTGATATAATGAATTTTCGTTGTATTTTTTATTTCCATATAAAGACTATTTTGTCTGTTAAATTTACACACAATATATACATGTGTGTCATATTACAAATTTAATGATGTGAAACGATCTATAATCTGAACTATCTTTCCTGGTCTTGTCAAACTGCGAAGATAACGAATCATTTGGATGCCCTAGTCGACCTATATAATAATTGACATCCAGCTGTCCAAAGAACCAATCAAACTGTAATGCTATTTCCATAGATTGATTATTTTCATATTTCCAATTTGAAAGCTTGTTAGTAAATTACATAGTCGTAATAGTGGATAAGGGAATACAAATTCGTTCAAAAACAAAAATGACTTCATAGATAACTGTTACACATTTTACCATGTTGCGGTGATATATTTGGTTTGCCAATGTCATTACATTTCGTATGTGTAAGGGGAAGGTTAAGTAATCATATAAACAACATTGTTTAGTTTTATTCCTTTCTCTATTTACGTCCCATTGATAATGTTTATGTACAAAGGATATTCTTATTCTGACGTCATCAGAATAGATAAAATGTCATATGTTATGAGCCTTTACTAAATTGGGAAAAGATTGATGCCCAATACAGCATGCCAGCTGTAACACAAGATATCAAAGTTAATTAAAAATACGTAATAACCAAGAAAACTTAGTTATTACCATTTATATTCGAACTCAATTTTCCCCGCTCATACAACAAAAGATCCATCAAAAGTGGAAAAATAAGGATTTTTTAATTTGAAAAATTGATCATTGCATTAAATCATTTTTTGAAATATTCGTTATTTAAAAAAAGTATCCTATGTATTTGTCAGACACAACATTTTATTACGGTTTTGAATAGCCAGTAAGTCTCTCTTAAGAATATAAAAAATCTCAGATACTTAAATATAAATCTTAAGGATGTCCAGGATACAGATACGAATCTGGTAAAAATTGGACAAACACGGACCTCTAGAAACCAAAAGATGGGATCAGGTGCCATGGGGGAGTAAGCATCCCCTGTTGACCGGTCACATCCACCATGAATCCACAGTCAAACCAAAATGAAATACGTGAGGAACGTATGAATCAAATGTGTGCGCATCAAGTAAAAGTCAAGTTTCAAAAGCCGATAAACGCAGATTGCATTCATTTATATGAAATTTGGTCATAATATCTATAGCTTATTAAACATTCAAACATTTTCTAGACTGAATATTTTAAATGCTTAAAACACCTTCATTTGCCCTTGCAGTTTAGTACTAGCTGTATATTTGAAACTATGGATGTACATATGAATATAAAGATTTAAGCATTTGTAGTCATATGTGGTTTTAGATATCTGTACAAAGAAATACTTTATGGTTTTTACAGGATCACAATGCCTCGATTCTTGGATGCCACTGGATATATATTTATTGTAACGGAACTGGTGCTTTTGTTGATGCTGTGTACTAATACGACAGTGTCATTTTCGTCAGACGACGAAGAGGAAACTTATCATTTTGAAAGAACAGAACCGGTGTTCTTTTACGATTCAAAAATTTTACCTGAGAGTTACGAAGTTTCAGCTTATTTGTTTTACAATACTACTGAAAGGTAAGCGTTTTTCTTTTGTGTTAAAATTTATTTTCAAATACACTTTTTGGTGTAAATAATTTTCATTTATGTCTGCTTGACGAAACATTTAGCTTCCATTACTGTTCTTCGGACAAACGTCATATCGCCTCTTGGTATTCTTTATTGCTGTTGGTGATCACGAGAGATTTTACCATACTTGTTTTATCAACTCTTTATTTATCTGACTAGACATAACACGGTATAGATAGGTTCTGGGACTGACCGTGCCGCTCTTCTGTAGATGTTTGTGGATAAAGTGGTAATTTTGCTGGCAAAAAACAATGTCTTACAATTTTGCGTCGCATTTACTGGTAACATTCTGTGCGGACGTAAAATTGCACCTAATATTTATTACATAACGGATATATCATTAGTAAAACTAACTGGTAACTTTCTTTGTTATGACTACTACGTAATGCCCCAATCAGCCAATCAAATTTCAGGTGTAACTGAAGTGAGAGTTCATTTCTCATATTTGATTGATCCTCAATGAATACTAAATCTTTTTGGCATTGGGTCCTGTGTTAATTTAAGAAGTATAAATCTTCAAGATGTCCAGGATACATATACAAATCTGGTGAATATTGGACAAATAGGGACCTCTGAAAATTAAGAGGTAGGATCAGGTGCCATGAAGGAGTAAGCATTTCTGTTAACCGGTCACACCCGCTGTGAGTCATCAGTCAAATTCAAATGAAATAAGTGAGGAACAAATCCTCTTCACAATCGGTACAGACGACTCAACAACCGCTATCGAACAGGCAACTCAACATTTCATTCTTTTAAATCATCACGCCACTGCGGTCACATTTAGACTCACCCAAATAATTCAGGTTAAAGAAGTCGATATTGCATGTAAAATTATTATAACTTTTTAAATTCTAAATCATACCACTGTGAATTCTGACAGTGGACTTACTATTCGTTGAACTGGACAGGTCCAAATATGACTTCAGTGAGTTAACTAAAGTTGAATTCAATTCTCAGACTATATTGATGACTTCCGACTAAGATGTTTTATTCAATGTTTAACACTCTGACCGAAAGTAAAATCATATTAGTGTATGTTAAAACTTCTGATTGATACCATTTCCGCGGACATTATATATTTGAAATAAGTCTTAAAAGTGCTGTAAATGCGTAAATCTTTCCTGGTCAGTAGAGAATACATTTTATTTGTTTTGACGCAATATTACAAAGATTTATTCACATGTCCACTTTGTTTTGTGTGTACACTTCGGCTTTCATATTGAGTTTGTTGTTCAAAATTGTTTGTATTGAGCTTAACGCTAGCAAATGTCATTTATGTTATGCATGGTGAGTGGTGTTATGTTGTCTTTTAAGTATTACCAAAAACATGTAAACATACTGATCTGATAAACAACAATTTTCACTGGTCAGAACCTGATGTGTATCTATGTGATGTGAATATAACATTTCAATCTCGGTGTACTATTTAGGATCTACGTGTAATTTACATTCTGATTATCTTTTTATCAATAATTTCTATACAATTTTCTGATGCTATATGGTACATTAGAATTAAATACAGTTCTACACGTGTATCGAATAATGAAAACACTTGCGCTTTTAATGGTATTAATTAAGATGCACAAAGTAATTCACGTTCTTAAGTGTTGTTTTAATTGCATGCGTCTAGTAACATTAGTTTATGTTTGTTATTACCTAATTACCACGCAGACCGCTATGATGAAGTATCGCTGTAACATTGTCGGTTCCAAATAAAATCGTAGTTAAGTAAAAAAGACTGAGTTATATTCTGACTAATTCTACACACTAGTTCCCATATTTTTCAGCAAGTAATCATTCAAGTTAAAAACTGTAGAAATATTTTAAGTTAGTTTCCTGCAAAAATATAGATAGACAGATCAATAGACATAGTGATGGGATGATAAATATATACAGATAGATAGATAGATAGATAGATAGATAGATAGATAGATAGATAGATAGATAGATAGACAGATAGTTAGATAGATAGATAGATAGATAGATAGATAGATAGATAGATAGATAGATAGATAGATAGATAGATAGATAGAGGGCTTGATGGTTGGGTAGATTGAATATTTATAAATTTCGAAGTCACAATAAAGGCAATATCGAGAAGAAATTAAATTTAAATGTTATAAGTTACATTCGACCTAAAGACAATATATTGATAGTTAAATTGCATTTCTCCATCCGTAGATGACCCTGTATCTCCCTGGGACTCGGACGTCTCTAGCAGTATATTCATTTCATCAACATCACTCAGCGTACTACAAACAATATTCTTAATGTTACAAAGAATATCTGTTTGCAATGACAAAGCAAATATCACATTCAATGTTGTTGTTTTTTCATTTTTAAAAATATCGCCATTACCACGATTTTTTTATTTAACAACGCTACAACGTTATCATAAGATATATTGTTTGTAATATAAAAGCATCACTTATGCTAGATATTGTTGTAATATTATACCAAAACATCATAGTTTAAAAACATCACATTAAGTTATACCAAAATAAAACGAGATTCTTATTACATCATTTTTTTTTTTAAAAAGTATAGATCTGTTTATTTTTCTGAAAATTGAAATTATCACTTCTTTTAAACATAAGTTTTGTCCTTTAAAATCACAGACACAAATATATTAATACCACAAAGAACACGCCGATATGATATGTCGGGATAAACCCACCAATGATCGTCTCTTGATACATTTGAGAACCTCTAATGGTAAAAAAACGAGTGCTTTATCGGCTTCATTGTTGTAGGGTCGTTCCTACCGGAAATTCCTATATTTTTATTTAGCCTAACTATTACCAATACCTCAGCAACACAATATAGCATTGCTTTAAAATACGAAACACCTCAATAAAAGTTCGGATGAATTTATAACCAATATACTAAACGCATGATAATATTATTGAAATGATCGATGATATGGGAGTTCTAGATATAAAATAATCGTATGTCAATTGTAGATGTCGATAAATACTTTGTTGATCCTTTTTACATAATGATTACCTATCGAAACTCTTAGAGCTACAATGGAATGGGCATACATGGAAAATAGGGGTTGTATGTTTGAATGGAAATAGCGATCCTGTATGAGTCATCGTCTTACAAATTACATAGACCAGATAAGTTAAACGACTTTCATATGATTTGTTCATTAATTATTTTCACCATACGTTTCGCTATAATTCCGCCACCCATGCATTAGATGACCACCATACAGCAAGAATGTCAATTACCAAACAGACAGAGTATATCCCATTAGACTTCACATAGAACGGATCCGTCTATCCGATTTCCATTATCCTTATCTGTCAGGATGAAGTAGACTTTAAGCTAACGATCATTATGACAAATGGTAATTCTGAACAACGCATCCTCATATTATTTTTAAGAACTGACATAAATGACTTCCAAAAGTTTGCTTTATTGCAATTTGTTCCATAATTAGAAGTTTAACATTGTCTAAGGTTTCAAAAATATGTCCGCAATCGATTTTGGATAGATAAAGTGACAATGAAACATATTGACTTGCTATTTAACGCATCCATTCTTTTGAAATGTCTGTAAATGTTACGAGAATAAAGATAGTTCACTCATAATATCACTATTGACAGATTTTCGTTATTTAAGCTATGAAAATGTACATAGAATTACGTATTATGTTCCAGAACACAAGAGTAGGATTTTCTTAAAACAATGAATCAAAGTATTCATTAAGCCGCATACTCTAAAGTATAAGAATTACTTGCAATAATTCCAACGCCTATATAATTTATCTAACAATGATTTTTGTTATGTTTTCGAAATGAAATATTTTATCCTATTAAGAAAATTTTCAAAAGTATATCATGACAGCGCCTGTATACCTAACCTCTAACATATATACTCCGTACACCTGGTCTTTCCGGGTTTTTTCTTCGTTATCCCAGTATTCATGAATGCCGACCCTGGTTTGCTGAAAATAACTCGTGTCTCCTGCATATCTATTAAACAATAAATAGATAGCTTATTCGAAAAGGCAATGTTTCAGTCATATGATTGGTAGTGTTTTGTTCATTTTGTTTGAATGGTAATTTTCGCCACACTCAACAATTTTTCAGTTACATGTACATGGTAGCAGCCAGTTAGTAATGGAGAAGTAGAGAACCCAATTACAATGAACCAATTGCTTTCCGCAAACAAACTGGGAAACTTCCTCATAAATCAGCTTTAATTCCAGTGGGACTCAAACCGGTGCTAACAAGAGGGGAATTACTCCATGGTTTAAAGTACAATGCTGTAACCACTCGGTTACAGAGGCTGCCATGACTACTAATGAACGATACATATAAACACAATGGGAACAAAGTCATTTTTACCTTACCATTTTTACATTATACTTCATCTTTTGGCGCTATAAGGTACATGTTACTCTTATGAAAAACCAAAATCACATTAATGTGTTTTAAACCTCGTTTTTTCTTAGTTATAAAAGATTGTATTATCTACACTGAGTGCGACGAGGATTCATTCCTCACGTATTTCATTTGAATTTGACTGTGGACACAGCAGGTGTTACCAGTCAACATGGGATGCTTACTCCTCCATTGCACATGATTCCACCTCTGAAGTTCCATGTGTGCTAAATTTTCACCCGAGATGCATATTATCTCATGAACCTTCTTTTGATTAATACTTTCGTATCTGTGATTGTTATTTTTATAACAAATTTGTCTCTTATTAATGTTCATAAAAAAAAATTCTATGTTTAACTAGAGAAAAACTAGGATTGACTTATTAATGTGATTTTGACGTGCCATAAACATTATATAACTTTATGCCAAATCACAAATATATTCCAATTACAGTAAATGCGAGTTTATTCAAATATAACCAGACCTGTGTCGAGTTCTCACTTCCTGGTTTTTCGTCTGCTTTGTGAAGTTCCTTGTATTACTTTTGTAGGCGTGTTTGTTATGTTCCTGTTGTGTTCCAAGAAGTTTATATGTTGATATTTGGATGTTTTCTGTAATAAGGTTATTATTGTGTTTCATATCCAAAATTATAGGATGGTATTTAACCCAAATCATTACTGATCTGGATTGTACATACAAAATAAAAGGACAAAATTCGAAATCTGACAAAATGTCCTCTTTCCTCTATCGATCTGTCTTTCAATCTGTTTTTCATGTTCCTCTTCTTCCCCTTGTAAGAGAGAAAACAAAAGCAAATATTTATTCACTAAAGCTCTGCTCAAGTATAATCGCGGCTAGTTCTGTATGCTGCTGTTGAGAATGAAATTCAAAACATGCAACATTATAGTGTGAGTCTGTTTACGTATAACATTATGTATATCATTTATAATTTCAGGTTGTAAGTATTTCCTTTATTCGTTTTTATAAGTCGGATTGTAGTGAAAAGGCTTGGGTAATATATTCAGTTTCTGTTTCTTTATCCCTCTGCTGACTGTAGTTATATTACATTCATATATAATGTATTTATGATTTTTATGTATAGAAGCATAGCTTTTAACTGCGCTTTGGACTGTGTACTGGAACTTGTAGATTCCCATGTACATTATAGTTTGAAAGGCAAAATTAATGACAATGCCTTTGGCTGATTTGCGGGTGTATGTCTGCGATAATTCTTTTTGTGTGTTTTTCCCATTAGCTCTGGTTCTATTTAGGTTTAATATTTAGTAATAGTCCTTATTTCCATATTGGCTTGCCGGTAGAAATATATCGTTTCACGGATTTGACTTTAAAGTGTACAATGGAATCTTTATGCTACAATGATACCATAGGTATTTGATCCTGTTTGTTTTATTCGATTCATTGCCTGATTTCAATATTATTCTAAATCCGCCTCAACTAAACATAATATCAGAAATAGCTTAAAGTCATACTGATGACTAAGCATTTTATCTAGTGGTTTTACGATCTACCAAAGGGAAAATTGAAATACAAAAGAAATAAAACAAAATTATTAGAAAATCTTCTTTACATTACTAAACAAATACTAATTTGCACGTGGTTTCCCATGCTTATTATATCAATTTATACATTTGTCACTTTTTCTAACTATCACAAGGCACGTTAATATAGGTGAAGTTTGCTTTCATTTGCATGTATAAAATATATATATATATATATATATATATATATATATATATATATATATATATATATATATATATATATATATATATATATATATATATATATATATATATATATATATATATCTTAACATTCTATATTTGCATTGCTTCATTTATATGGTTTGGAGTTAAACATGTGTTTGATTTATTCATTTTGTCGGTTGTCTTGCTTTGGGAACTACATTTGCCTGAATAAATTTTGCTTTTGTTCTTTTTGTTCTCTCGAAATTCAATTCTTGTCCAACCTTACCTACCGCAATTTGTATTTTCTTCAATAATTACTCATACGACCTTCGAAATTATTAATGTGATAGTCACTTAAAATCAGTTTCAATGTTTAAAACGTGGATAAATTTCATATCGACACGCAATTAAATACATTTTTTGTGTTTATATTTGAACATTGTACCCCACACTTATTATCTACGAAATTCAAGACATTATGCCACTGAGCATTGTTATTCACTTTTTAATTTAGTCAAACTGTATATCATATTTATTTATTAAAATTGGTGTGGTTAACACTTTGATATCCTTATTTTACGAAATACCCGTGACATTAAATTTCAGGTTAGATATCTTCTGCATGCTTTTCGGGAATATATAGAAGATAATCAGTTAACAAATTTGTTTTTAATTCTGAGGATACTGTAACTTTGCATTTTTAAAGTTGTTACCATGACTCGACGCTCAGACTTTTAAAATTTAAATGTCAAAGATAAGTGTAAATATTTGTATATCACACTGCTACAGCCTGAGAGGAAATCGCAGGGGATAACGTTTTCTTTAAGCATCTCACTCGGTGTACATTTGAAACTAGTAAATAGCTTGCTCAGTAACAAATCTTTCATATTTCAAGGCGCTAATACTCCCGAAACATTTTGATCGTAAGTGAATTTACTCGCTATTTGTTTGTAATCTCCAAACTTATTTGCAGATCTACGCTTGCGTTTTGAATGCATTTTAGAACATTATTTTTAAAGTATATATAAGTTTCACTCATATTCACAGTGGTTGGTCGCACTTCAAAAGGTTTCTTCCACAATAAATTTTACCACACTTTTACAACAAGAATCGCAAATAGTTTTAGTGTGTTAATATGTCGTCCATATGCATATGATAACTCACAAGCCACGAGTGCACATTTTATTCTTGAAATATATCCTTGACTTAGTGGTAAGTTATTAACTAGTGTGAATCGAGCCAAAAGATCACTCATCAATATTACTTTTGTACGATATTTTCTTAAACTGATACAACACTACCATCAGCCTTGCGATCGAATGCAAAAATGTATGTTTAAACGATAATCTGAACCCTTTCAGGCTAGTCTTAACGAGCTCCCTGGCTGAAACCACACAATTCAATAAACTATTTATCTTCATTACATTAAAATACACAATTTGTGTTCGATGTAAGTAATATACTTCTTAACACTTAATTTAGAAAAAAAAAACAATTTTTCGAAGATTTCCTCCTGGACATAATGTTAATCACATTTCATTTGTCTTGCTGACCTGTTTCAATGTTCAATCCTATCATTCTTCACGTCTTACTTCTCGAAAGAAAAAAATAATTGACAGACACCATTTCCCATTGTCCGTCTGTTGTTTATACACATACCTTATTTTTCTAGGCCATAACATACTTTAAGCAACTCCAGACATAGATTTATTATATCCAATCTACTGATTTTCTTGTCTAACCGTTTACTGAAGTCTGGTGTGGAGGAAACGTAGTAGCAAGATAGACGTCTGCTATGGAATTAATTTGAAAGTTACAATAGGAATTCGCTTGGTTAAAGTACAATTTTGAAATTCGCCATTAATTTCATGATATGAGAAAATTTTCTTGAAACGAAATGCAGTCATGAAACTAACATAAAAAAAATCGCATAATATACTAAAAGTTGCATACTTCAGGTGATCAGACCAACAGAGATATATAGTAAAATCCATATAACCTGGCGGCTTGGAGTTTTGTGTACCCTTTTCCTGACCTGGACGGTTTGAAATTTTAGGTAATAAAGGATATCATTAAAATTACACTGGTAAGAGTAGTTGCTCCTACTTGTCAGCATACATATAACAGTATCCAGTGAGAAATAAAATGTTTTTCCCGTGAATACTTGTAATAACCGAAAAATCATCTGTATGATAATCAAAAGGTAACTCCGGCCCGCCATCTTATGTGAATCGTACAATAGTTTTGTAGGCGATAGAATTATTACATCTTCTGTGATAAGTGTACCTTTTGATTGCTCCCATAACCCGTGAAATGTATATATTGTCGAAGTAATTCTAAAAGAGAGAATCAGTTTTGTGGAGTCACTTGAAGTAGTCCCAGGTTTAAATAGAATTGTTCTTAAATATCGTAAACGAGATATTCATTTGAATCTTTGAAATGATGTTGATATTCATTATATCACCAATCCGTTGTTGATACCATTATTTCCAAAACTTAGACTTTTTCATCGTAAAACATCAGATTTTAAAGTAAGAAAAAGATAATTTTCTTTGCATTACAATTGTCTGTCATATGTATCCGTGTGTTGTTTAGTAGCTAATGCATTCAATGCACTAATGCAATAAATATTCATAGCAGTTCTACTTGAATCTTTGTTGCACAGAGAACTACAAAAGTGAAAACAATTAATGTATATCTGATTGTTTTGATTGTTTCTTGTGTTGCCAAGTATATATGTGCAATGCGGAACAGTGTCATGTGGTTTTCATTTTTATCTAGAACATATACACTAAATGCACCCATACATTTCATTTCTGCTATATACATTACATAGGGAGCATTCTATCACCAGTCGTTTGTCAACACGTCATGTTTACTTCGACCAAACTGTGGTTCTACATACGTAGCTTTGATATCATGCACACGTTCGGTGTAAATGATTTATGTAAAACAGATTCTTCAAGATATACAAATGACTTTCACTGCCACTGTATATTATACCCTGTGTGATATTCTTAAATTTCCTGTAAAGTGGTATGAGCGAGTTGTACTTGGTTTGCAGGAATACGTTAGCTACAGCTATTTGTTATTCCAGTTCGAAGGTAATTGTACACTTTCACCGAGCGCGAGAGGTTTCTGTGAAACATTTGCGACGGGTGTGGCCCGCTGGCAGGGAACGATGACTCCTTGCGGACACCTGGTGCCATCTCGTTTGGGATTCGCAATTGTTCTTCTGTTGAGACCGATTTGACATCTAATTTGTCGTATTCTAATAGGTTTGGCATTTCGGAATAACTATTAGTACTTTTTTGTTATTCTTTGATGTCATATTGGGTGATATTAAAACCGACTTCATTCGTCACATCTTCACCAACGTTTCTGTCTAACATGACAAAATATGATACGGAAAGGATAAAGTCTAACCCTGGCCTACGCTTCTGTAAGCTTCTTTTATGATTTCGTGATAAACGATTTACATAAAATGAATCATATTTGCGATTATGTTTAAGATTTTATTGACATACATTTAGTACTTGATCACCTATTTATATTGTGTTCAGCGCAAAGAGAGTGTTCGCTAAATTCCCTCAATTTTCGTAATTATACGGTCACATATCAATACTTGTATTATCGACATATATCCTTTTACAAGACAGAAACCTAATACCAGGATAACGCCGGAAAACAAATTCATTGTTGTATACTCGTTTTGTAGTACAACTTCTTCCTACCAGTGGAGACCAACAAAGACGATATTGCACCCAATTATTTGTGAAATATCATATTTCTGAAATCCGCGGCGATTATAATACCAGGCATTCTCTTCATCACATTTCTGTCATTCTTGCTCAACTATCTGTACCTGCTAGGTGAAGCCCTTTTGAAATCGCTATTCAGATTACAGCTTCCTAAAGACGTCTAGCTATACATTGCTTAAACATAGATTTCAGGTTTCAATTATAAAACTATAGTACACTTTTCGTTTATGGCTGTGTTTTTACTGAATATTGAAATTTTGTGAAGACTCTGAAGTGGAGATAGGAATTATTGACTTATCATTTATAATACACATTTAAAGAAATATTCCCCGTTTTGTTTGTATGTAGTCAGATTGATTAAAGAGCAATATATTTAATCAGCACTTTTCACCTGTTATTTAGAAATTTTCCAGGAATAATAAACGATAATATATGACGTTATTAACTATAGAACGACGACAATTTATTGCCTTGTATACCTTTAAATGAGGACTACAGATGTCATAACCTCTTTCATCACATATTGGTACCAGAATATGGCTTTCTAAATAATACAGGTGTAAATTAGAAATGTAATTAGTATACTCATATATGTACGTCATTTACAGTGCTTTATATCTATTGTTGGACCTAGGAGACAGATCCTCGCGCTTTGAACCATAAAGTATCCAACTTCTGGTCAGCGAGTTTTTTTAGCCCCGTTGGAACACAGGCTGATTTTTGTGAGAAAGTTTTCCAGTTTAATTGCGAAAGGCGTGTGATCTCTTTCCGGATGCATTGTTCCCGCGTTCTCTCCTCTACCAATGATAACTGGCCGCCAGCATACAGCTGAAAGAAATGTTGAGTTTGGCGTAAAACACCCAAATTGTCTCTATTGTTCTCATACCTTATCCCCGTTTTCCCTAATATATTTATGGTATGTTCTGTTATATAGTATTGACTCAGTCAATTATGGATTGTGGGGTTGTCAAGTTTGAGTAATTTTACACCCCACGTTTTCACTTTCATTTTATCTGTCCTCATGTTTGCACACTTTTGTTTAAGAATTCAGTTGATTCAAATGTTAATACATGATAGATATATGTTAAGCTATCTAAACTTGTAAGTAGCGTTTACAAGTTTACAAGTTTAGTATTACTTTAATGAACAAACCGATGTCATATAATTCTGTATATCGAATGTATTTATGTCACAGTAATTTTCATAACAAATCGACAATAGTATCATTAAATTATGATTTTGAAATTAATAACTAAAAGGAATATATAAATCTGCGAAGGTAACAATTGCTGTGAGTTTTCCCAAAGAAACTAGAAATGTTATTTTAAATTACATGGATAAAATCTAGAATGAAATCCGTAAGAGTTCATATAAAATCTCAAACATTATGTGAAAGGTGATTATGCCCCTCAGGTATATAGACGTCGAGTTCAAAGGTAAGCCTTGTAACATATTGACTGTTTATTACTTTCAAATAAGATCAGACAAAACCATTAGTTTATTCCAATAAAGGTCTA
This sequence comes from Atrina japonica, assembly GCA_030159075.1. NCBI lineage: Eukaryota > Metazoa > Mollusca > Bivalvia > Pterioida > Pinnidae > Atrina > Atrina japonica. The sequence continues at coordinate 1,435,780 of BROG01000113.1, forward strand.
TTACAATTTGTATAATAGTTTGAAGGTTTTAATTTTTATCCATGAAATACATTGTATATCGTAATAATTTGGATGTGAAATAGTCACACTCCTCGCTCTCACCTTAACACACAATTAAATCTTATAATTGCTTTCATGGTTGCAGATGTCTACAAACAAATTTAATCTGTCATAAATCATAAATTTGTGTTCTATGAACTAAGAATTAATTTTTGTTGTTGAAAAAGTGGTAACAATATGGGCTGAGGATTACTATTAACATTGTTGTCCGAACGTCTGTCAGTCAAATTGACTGCCGAGACAGTCCATTGTAAACATCGATGTATATAAATATATAAACAAATAATTGCGTATTTATTTATTGAAGGTGGACAGTCATTTTAAGTATATTTAGTTTATCTGTTTACATTTATTGATTCTCTCTGTGTATTTCCTAGAGGGAAACACGTGCTTTCGTGTCTTTTATAACTTGATTTTGTACTATGAAAAGCTTGAACATGCCTGTGATTGATCCAGAAATAGTTGATAAAAATAAAATGACAGGCGTCACCCTTTACATAGAACGTAAACAGAACCACAGTCCAATTTGCAATTTCTTGTCAAACCCATGTTTTGTAATTAACAAAACACAAAAGGGGCTATATTGAAAGTCAAACAATTATCAAATGCCTTTACTAACATAGCATATCATATAAAGACATTTTCTCTTATTTTAACCATATTTGAATCAAGTAAACAAAACGCACACATCATCGTAGATCAAAGTAACAAAGCAAAGCTTGTGGTTTTTGTGTGCCCCGATTCATCTAAAGTCAATGTATGAATTCAGTTACCTTACGTTACCACGCACGGTATTTTGTAGATCATACACTTAGTGTTATTTCTATTTCAAATGTAAAAAATTCAGATACCAAAGTATAAATTAAGACTTCATCTAAGTATAAACCGTGTTGATAATTCTAAAAGATTATTCCTGTATCGTTTTCCATAGTAATATTTTTTATTTTTCATGAATTGTGATTACATTACTATTTGAATAAACAAAACAGAACGAAATTTTGTCAAATTATATTAGAAATACTTGACCTAAGATTCACCACACCCGGTCGTCCGGTCATAGAACGTACAGAATGTCCGGGTTACATCTAAAACGTTTAACACAGGTAGTAAAAGTTAGACATAAAAAGTCATTTCTTTCGGATAAAGTTCATGGTAAGCGAGGCACATGAAATAACCTTCACTCCTATGGCACAAGTCAGTATCATAGGTAAAAAATTGTGGCACGTGAGCCTCACCTGGTGACGAATACAAGTGAAAATTAAAATTTCTTAGAGGAATTTGGGAAATTGTTTTCAAATTATAGATAAAATAATGTTGTGACATAAGATAATGCAACAAAATGGGACACCATTGATAAATGCATGAAAGCACATTGTTTGGATACGCCTTGCCAAATCCTTGTAATTTAAAATTACTTTCAAATTAAAATATTGCTCATTCTTCGGTCATTCCCCTTGGTGGGTATCTTGCCAAATGTGATAGATTTTGTCTTGTTAAGTCATCACTTTGACGAACTACAGATACGTTGTACTCTTTATTGGGATAACTTGTAATGTCAGCAGCACTTTTCATACAAGTAAGAGGTCAAGTATTATCAAATAGCATGCGCTTTTTCTCATCTGCTGGGATTTCAATGTCAAGCAGGAAGCTTCTTGTAGTGTTGAAATTGATATGGGTTAAAACCGTTCTAATCGATTAACGCTTCCTAATCCAGCTAAATCGGATACTCTTTACTCCAAATCGAACCAGGCAGAAACGTTAGTTGTTTTATATTCGTATTCGGAAATTCTTGACAGAGAAAATGACCATTATGTTTTGCTTATTATTTTCCAGAAAAATAAATAGCAAATCATCCAGTTTTTTCGGTATTTCAAAGTGTTAACCACATATACTTATCTATGCTGATAATTGATTATGCCGCCTACATTTTCTAAACTGGCTTTAATATTTTCAGGTTGTTTTTTGTCCAGGAGGAAAACAACACCCCGATATACATCACAATAAAACCGTGCGCCTCAGCTGTGGAATGGACGGTTGTCCATAAAAGCATATCCATGTCATATGCTGACGATTCGGAAGGTGGGTATATTAACTGATGTTGTGCTTACCTGTCTCATATTTAGTGGTATCCGAGACCAACATGTCTCAGACCTATTCAGAATGAGTTCAAGGCTTACCGGAACTAAGCGAATTATGTTGAGAAGTTTGTTAGTCAGCTAACGGAAAGAGAGATTGATGTATTTTCCTTTGTGCATTGTAACAAGGGCTTCTATTCCGTCGATTAAAACTTACCGCCATAGTATTTCCAAATCGAGTATGTCGTTAAGCAACTGCTAAAGAAATAAACAAAACATATCTACGCAATATATTTAAAAATATTAAAGTATAAAATATAGCTATTTTTGTAACCTGATACAAATATGCTATAGTTAATCTATATATGTTTAAACCAATTTTTATTAAAGCCCTAATTATTTCCAAAAAAATCGTCTTTGTTAAACTGTCATAACCTCAAACATAAACACGTGCACACGCACACACACACACACACACACACACAAAATTAACTAGTGTACCATTGCATAGTTTTTGTCAATGTATTCCATTTCATAAAGAAAATTGGTCCAATTATCGAGATTTCCGAAATGCCTTTGTTTACGGTATAGATAACGAAAATTTGTGTGAAAAATGTTCCGTCAAAACAACAAGTGCAGTCGCACAGTGCAGACCATAAAATAACATTAAACCAAAGTTTAGACAGCATATTGGCTATGTAGTTCTCTATTTCTGTGGTGTGTTAATGCTATTTTCTTAAAGCCTTTGATGTCTAGTAGTATTAATTATGTAGTGTTACAATCACCTCACTTGACGACGACTAGGAAACGAAATATGACTGATGTTTTATTTGTGGAAGAGACATTACCGCTCTCGCAAGTAATATGCATACTTCACAACATCGAAGCAGTCAAACTTTGAAATAGCTTTCTTACACCATAATGACTTGACAAATATGACTTTTCGATCTTAATTCTTGGCGTTCAAAATTACAGTGTTTAAGACTGAGGTCATGGTATTGAGTTTACAATTAAAGCACATATTGGACTATGATATACAACCTTCAAACTATCAGGGTACCTTGCTTCTAATTAAGTTTTCTCTCTCTTTCATTGCAAGGTTGTACATTATTCAAGATGACAGCGCCGATCTCTATGTAGGTTGTTTTAAGTGTATTCACTACTATCCCCCTTATCATTATTTTCAATGTGAAAAAACATATACACAAATATTTCAGAGTGTTTATTTATTGCATTGTTGCTGTGATACTACTACACAGTACAAAATATCATTGTAAAGGCACTGGCACTGAAGGAACGGTCAATATATTTGTAAAAGGTCTGTGGCATCACCCGGAAACGGAAATCGAAACATTAGGAATCCAACGCTTTAACCACTGACTGTGAGGTTACTTTAAAATCAAATGCGTCTTACTTACCTCCTAATTTCTTTGTTATGAATTACATGTGGACAATTACTATGAGAAAGAATTCAAGTTGGCTTTGATGCAAATATCGCGTTTTTATTCGGTACACAAAATAATGTTTAGCATTTTGATTAGAGAATAAGTCGATTTTCATACATTAATAACCGAAAGATAATTAGTCGGAAATAGAAACAAAAAGGCAATGGTATCATTATCGTCTGGCAGTTGTTTTTCAGATCATTTCTTTTGTATCGACGACTGAATTAACAATTAAAGGTTTGAAAACTGTTAGTCTTGTACCAACTTCCCCTGTCTGTTCTGTGATTTCCATTCCTTGCAACTATGCCAGCTAGTTCATGTAGTCTTGTTGTGTGAATATTAACATACATACACATATCTTGTTGATTACATACATGTTTGCCACATCTATCAAGTTGTATCATAAACAGCCTGTATCATTTGATATTTGTGTTCTGATAATTCTAATTGGAATACCATTACATATGAATATCAAAATGCAACTTTACGACTTCCATTTCAGACAATTGGTACATAACATGTAATTTAGACATTTTAAAAACCACAATATCCACCAAAAGAGAAAATAACTCCGAAATTACATCATATTCTATAATAATTCGGGGAAATAAATAAAAAGATGTTCGAAACAATTCGTAAAACCCGCATTCTTCTCTTATTATACTGCAGTATGATTTCTCATTGTGTATCGGTTTAGAAACACCACACTGAAACATCTTTACTTATAGTACCCAAGTTGTAATAGGGGTATAAGTTATTAGTTTCCCGAGCAATTGTAGATGGCTGTTTTATACTATTTATCTAGAACAACTTGCTAATTTATTTTATATTTTGCAAAATGACTTAATGAGTTTCTTCATTAACCGTTAAAACAGAAAACAAAGGTACTGAAGTTTGTATTTTTAATCTGTATTTCAGAAGACTCGTTAGACGCTACGGCTAATAGTTTACATACAACTCAGAAACCAGTCACACGGGTATTGCAGCATTATTCTGGTAAACAGGCTTTCACATTCAAACAAGATTCCGGAGAGAAAGGACTGTATACTATAAACATTACAGCATTTGAAAGTGATTCTATTGTCCATTTCTACGGCACAAATAGACCTTTTTCCGAAAAGCTGTACCCGTCATTACCGTCAGATACCTCAATAAAGCAGAAAAAAGTCAGTAAAAAAAGCATTGCAATAGAATGGGATTCTAGTCCTGATGAGACTCCGTTTGACAATATCATTGAGTACTATGTAGCAGTCAATCGGAAGAGATCGTACGATACATTCTGCTCACTTATGTCACATTTGAAAGGTGACCGGAAGCCAAAGCCACCAAAATACTCCGGATTTGGCTTCAGTGGTGAAAGAGAGAGAAACAAAGAATTGAGGAAAAAAGCAAATCCAATAAAGCCTGTTAAAAGGGGCGAAATATTGACAAAAAGTGTTGGAACTAAAACACAATTTACATTTAATGGTGCTAGACCGGGCAGAAAGTACTATTTCAATGTGTATGCCATTAACAAGAGAACAAACAAAACTAGTGCGTACAAAAGTATTTCAGTACGAACAAAGAAAGGGCAAAAACTGAAACGTTTAAAAGACGGGAAAATGGAGTCGTTTATGTTGCGCAAACCAAAACAAAAGTACACATATCGATATAGGCTAAAGAAACCAACAAAGTTATATGTTGCGGTGCACCCATGTACTGGTCCTGTTAAAATTCAAATACGGACCAAAACCAGTAAAGTGTATAAATCTGTTATTAGAGTCATGAAATCCATTGTGCTGCCAAATTTAAAAAAAGACAAGTATTCAATTAGAGTGACTAATTTAAAAAAGGGAAGGCAGAATGTTAGATTATTAGTAACATCAAAAATAAAAAAATTCCAGTATCCAAAGTTACCTAATGACACGAGACTTATTGAATTAAATTCAACGTGTACAAACGTAACTATCGCCTGGTTAGGCGAAACTGAAAAACAAATATTTTGTATATATAAAACTGAAATATCTTCATCAATTCGAAAAAAGCGACGGCGTGGAAGTTATGATCAGTGTGTTACTGACACGGACAAAAATAGTGAATTAATTACATGTAAAAGATTTAGGCATCTTAGACCTTTATTACAAGAAACGATAACTGGATTAAAACCCGACACATATTATAGATTTGATGTTCATGTGAAACGGCGAGGGAAAAGGAGTGTTTCTTTGCGATATGAAGAATTATATACGCAAACAAAAAGTGGGTGTTGACAGAGAGGTGTATCAATGCAACTTCAGTACGATTAAAATCTGTGATCCGCCACTGTCCGTTTCTGGAGGTGGTTCCCGTTCCTGTAAAGGTGAAAGGAGAACGAGAAAACAATTATCTGTGATTAAGGAACGGAGGAAGGAGGGGTTAAGTTTGTGCGAATTCCGAATTAGTCTTTCCTTTTTCATCCGAATGTTGGATTCATAGCTCCGATTACAATAGCTCGTCCTAATGGTGGCTTAAAATATATGGATCTTGCCATGGGGTCAATGGCTGGCCAGAGACCTGAGTCACTTGTTCTTGTATTAAAAAGAGTTAAAATGTAGACATGACGACCGGAAAATAAGAGATGTTAGTAACAAGTACGCAGGGGTATTCAAGAATTGTAAGATATGACATGCATTGATCAAACTGTTGATGTTTATTTAATTTATATTCCTTATTTATTGTGTCTCGGTTATAAATTAATGTTATCTGTATGTTTTGCTCACATTTGATTTTTCAACGGTGTCTGAACAATTTTGTCTCTTCCCCTTTTGTACTTGAGTTCATTGAAATGATAAATACTGTAAACAGTAAAGTTGCTTTTTGCTAATAATATCAGATTAAAAAAAAAAATCAAAGCTCCTAGTATCAGGCGCAATGGGGTCATTAAGTGTTTTGACCGCCCAAAATATTGCCAGTAATAAAGGAGTGAAACCTTTTTATATCGACCATAATTGAACTATAAATTGACGAAAATGTTAGGCAAATATAATGTGCAATAGATTTTTATCTTCTGTGTGGGGATTTTCAAGAGCTGTACAAAAGTATCAAGAATTAAATTTGCAGGAATTTTACGTAAGCTTTGCTATGCTAAATAATTGTATTATTCTCATTTAGTTTATTAAGGTTTCCACTATTATTTTGTACTATCTGTCTACAGTCTCAAATTATTCTAGGTAATATGTAAAAGCAGAAAATGGCATTTTCACCATGCGTTCAGTCGGATGCAGTTGGGTTTGTTTGTTTATTGTTGTTTTCACTCAAGAATCTTTCACTCCTATGGAGACGTCACCATATGCCGGTAAAGGGCTTCAAATTTTGGCCTATGCTCGGCACTTACGGCATTTGAGCTGTGAGGGTTCTTTAACGTGCCGACACCTACTGTGACACGGGACCTCGGTTTTTACTTTCTCATCCAAAGGACAGGAAACCAACCTGCCCCCGACTGGACTCGAACTCACGACCTCATGATCAAGAGTCGAGAGCGCTACTGATTGAGCCAGACCGGCTCTCGGATGGTTATAGAACTTATAGAAGATGGTTATAGAAGCTTGAAATATTACAATATAAATAAAAAAAATTATCACACTTTTTATATATCATTGTAAAGTCATTACAATAAAGTTTAAGGTTTAATAATACAGAAAAACATGTGGTCAATAAATGACTCTAGGGATGTAAGGATGTGTTTCACGTAAAGATAATAAATGAACTGAAATTATTGCAGAACGACGTCATCTTAATCCAGCACGGACTTCAAAATTCTCCAATAACAAGAAAATAACAGGGTGTCCTTTTCCTTAACACAATGCCGATCAAATATTGTTCTTTTTTGTTTGTCATTTTTTTAAGTTTCTGTTTGTTTTTTGGTGTTTTTTGTTTGTTTTTTTTTTTGTTTTTTGTTTTTGTTTTTGTTTTTGTTTTTTTTTTCTTCTTTTTGTTTTTTTTTTTTTTTTTTTTTTTTTCGTTTTTTTTTTTTTTTTTTTTTTTTTTTTTTTTTTTTGTTAATTGGAGTCATAGTACGACTTGGTACTCTACATAAAACGAAGGATATAATATTATACAACTATGTGCAGTATATATCATTTTGCTTTTCTGTAACAATCGTCGCCTTTGTGGTCAGGGTATTGTAGGTGACGTCACATAATTAAAACTAGGACGTCATTGAATCTTTGTTATGCGCTCTTGGTTTCACTGTCTAATGTATGTTAATTTGTAGGTTTCCTCTACATTACTAATTACATGATTTTCCTGACTTTATTGTCGGAGGTTCACGTTGTCGTTGGATCACATAAAGACCTTAGACCAAAGTCAAATTTTGAATATGGTATTTATATTTTCTGGGTATCATTTCTACCAGAATATGATTAACTTATGTTTATCCAAAATTTCACCTATCTAAAAAATCGAATTAAATCTTAGAAAAAATGGGTTTGTTGAAGATTAAAATATTTGACACATGATCCTGGGTATTGTGTAGAAGACGAAAAATTATGACGAAATTCGTATTACATGGCAATATATCAATGCTTTACGTGAAGAGCTTTGTCCTACAATGGACGACTCTCTTTATACATTAATAACCTTAAGAAGTGTTTGTCTTTGGGTTTCGAATAAATGAAGTAGTACTTGAAATTAAAGCTGTAGACACATCATATCATATATGATATGACCCCTGATCCCACTTCTGGATTCCCAGAGGTCTGTGTTCGATTGGTCCACTATTCACCAGATTTGTATATTTTACCCTGGACAAATTGAAGATTAACACTTCGGTATATGTGATTTTTATATAATACAGATTGTTTTGATAGAAAAATTCGCGGAAACGATATACTGATACTGTTAGGTTAAAACAGTCCAGCATTCATTAATATGTTTTCTAAACTAGATACTCCAATTACGGAATCATTAATAAAAATCATTAAATCCCATGAGATTATTACAATTTGCAACACAAGTATAACATACAAATTGCTATTGCAATATCAGACACTTATAGTCCAGGGATTCCAAGAATTCGTGAATATTTTATATAATAGAACTTAGGCATTACAATGATAACTCGGAATTGGCACTGAGATTAGGTTATATCTTTCCACTTAGAATTCAAATGTTGCATTCCAGACAGTTCTCTCATTTAATGTATATATATATATATATATATATATATATATATATATATATATATATATATATATATATATATATATATATATATATATATATATATATATAACTGACTACATACGATCATTCAGACCCATCTCCATGGAAACAGATCAGCATTTCCTTTTATAACTAATTAACCATGTCGGCATTTTGTGGGAATGTGACATGATGCCATATTGTGTCTAGGTTATATAAACCATACTTTTCTTTTAAAAGCTTTGCTGAATTGTGTTATTTCATAATAGGATCAGAATATAGTGTATATACAAAGATTTACTCGATAAGCGAGAAGTAATTTGAACTCTCAAATTAGGTGCGTATTTCATACCTGTGACGTCATAATATGATGTCAGACATGTTTGTTACAATTTATTTCAAATGTCATTCATCATTTTCAAATGTCATTCGTTGTTGTTCATCATTATAGATGTAATAAAAATGTTTTCTTATAAAAATATTGTTTATTATTTAACCAATATCCGTTTAATCATAGCAAGCCAAGGTGTATATATATATATATATATATATATATATATATATATATATATATATATATATATATATATATATATATATATATATATATATATATATATATATATATATATAACCTAAGCTGATTTTATGATACAGTTTGCCAGATGGATAGTGGTATCTTCCGGAATACATTGTCACCGAAGTCTCTCTTGCACCATTAAACCTGACCACCACTAAATAACAGAAAACATGTTATTGTGACGTAAATCACTTACGAAACAAACAAATAACAAAACTGCAGTGGTACTGATATTAAAATGTATGAATGACGAATTAGCAAATGTTAGTACAATTGTCATGGAAGAAGTCCACAGGTCATCCGCACGTAAATTGACAAACTTTGGAACATAAAAATATATGAATTTGAATTGTAACGTGTCTGTTTCAAAAGTGCTGCGAGATATTATTGTACACCATAATATGTTTAATAATTCTGATATTTTATATGAGTGATATTAAGACCAGAAAGTCAGTACACAAAGTCATTGTGACAATTTATTTCTTATACTTATGTAATAAAACAAATGTTATGTTTGGCATTTATTATAACAAGTTTGACGTAAGCATGACAGATCAAACTGGTATTTTACATATTTTTGTAATTTTGATTAGCGATTAAAAACAGAAAGACTGAAAACGTCACTTTTTTATGGCATTAGGTTAAGCAATAACCACGTATCATGGAATATATTAAATGTCATGTAGTTTATAATTAAACTTTTCAGATGTAAATTGTTTGTAACATTAAGACCTACAAGATGTAACAAGTGTGAATATATTAGTACCATAGTAAAATATATTCAATTCAAACATCGGAGTTATTTACTACCATACTGAACAAATATTTTAGAGAATATGAAGATAATTTTCCACCTACAGATTATATATATATAAATATATATATATATGTATATATATATATATATATATATATATATATATATATATATATATATATATATATATATATATATATATGGCAAATGTAAGTCAAATCAAACTAAATCCAAATCGAATGTTTTGTTTGAATAGTCCCTCGAACTGTATAACTACGAAGGGAATGATACTTGATATGGATAGGTTTTTCAACTTTGACTGTTAAATCACTCTGTAATTTTATTTAATTTTCAAGTTGAAAATTTATGGGTTTACCACACGCTTAATGTGTTCACATTATAGATATAAGTGTTGGAGACCTCGGAAACTAAAAAATTGCCCTTCGTAGTGCATTATCAAAGTTATTTCCGGTTCACAGAACCTGTAAAAGAAATGTCGAAGAACACCTAGGAAGCTATAATATATACGATACCGCGGAAGATAAGTATCTCTAATAAATAAAATAACAGACAGTTTACCACATATGAATAAACAAAAAGGAAAATTATGGCGCGAGATGACTCGTGACATCATATCAGCATTACATGTGCACGGTGGATGGATTTGTATATAAACAATGTTAAAATAAGACGCTAAAACACGTATTACCCTACATCACAGCGGAGGTTAATCAGAATGATGGTAAAAGGAATCGCAGAATAAGCATTTGTCGGTAATAAATTCAAATATAAACTACAACTTCTAAAGAATAAATTTAATTTCACTCATACTGACATAGAAAAATGTTTTTTTTAGTTTGGATTGACCTAAAAATCGCATCAAGTATCGGTGTATTGAGAAATGTACGTTATAAACTTAAACCATAAGCTCTTTAAGTACAACTGTTAAATTTGATTGGAAATCATTTGCTTGTAAATGATAAGGAATATGATTATAAGTAACACCTAACAGGGGCATCAGCTGTGTAGCTTTTCTTTCTTTTTTCATATTGTTTCCCCTTTTTATTACTTGGATTGATATACAACGTACTTATTTTATTCTGATAGCAATGATGCCGATATCACTCAACAAAAGCTTTCTAACAATGTTAAAAGGCGTACAACTCTTCTTTTTTGCAATTGTTAGTTATTGTTTTAATAAATTTCATTATTCTAGCAATTTTTCTTCATGATGGATGTATATATAGTGATGCAATGCTAACAAATGTACATTTTAAAGATCATTTCCTATGACATTGTATCCATGATAAACATGAAAGCAATATTATTCGGAAAACATTTTACGCTAGAATCTATATTTAAGGTCATGAATGGCAAATCCATGTCGATGGACACTTCGGCATTAATTTTTGTTAGTATCTGAGCAGAACATTGTTCAGAAGGCACAATTCAACATACTTTTACAGACCTTTTCCAGTAATTGCATCGAAATGTACATGGAGTATTCAATCTTGATATTGAGTTATTACAGTTGTTAGCTTTTTCTAGTATTCCATTACAGTATCAATTCTAAATTTATTTGATATATTGTCTGTCATACACGATAAATTTCCGCCTGACCATTGAAAAGTCTAATTTTGCAAAATTTACAATAATTATGTATAGAACTGAAATCAATATTTCAGTGTGTGTTTCCGTGAGTGTGTGCGTGCGTCTGTGTTTACGTGAGTACGTGCATTTTTGCAAGCGTTCATGCGTGCATATCACGTCTAAATGTCGAATCTTAGCAGCATTGCAAATATGAAAACACATTCAACCACTTCCATGAGTAATGATTTCAAAATAATATATATATATATATATATATATATATATATATATATATATATATATATATATATATATATATATATATATATGTATATATATATATATATATATATATATATATATATCACTTCAACATTGTGCATTTACTATGGACTTTGGATCAGAAATGATACTACCTGCGTAAATATATCATACATAAAGCAAAAATACAGTAACAACAAGGTATCTATAGACTCACCATGCGCTCTTGGGGTTTGAATTCACGACCTACGGCACCAGTCGCCTGGCATCCATGCTCGACGCCCTAACCACTTGGTCATCTATGTAGACAGTGATATTTGTGCTTTATATATTCTTGAAATTCTCTACTCTACATGCATCGTAATCGATTCGATCCATTGTCATTTATATTGGGATTAATTAAATACTTTTCACCTTCCCATCTCTATGACCGAGTTCTCATGTTCGGAATTCTACTCATCGTTATCGAAACATACATTTTTTTAATGCAAGGATGATCAAGTGGTTAGAGCGTCGAGCATGTGGGTCAGGCGATAGGTGCCGTAGCTAATGAGTTCGAATCCCAGCAGGGGCATGGTGAGTTTATAGGTACTTGTTAATTCTGTACTTATGCTTTATGTATGATACACGTACGTAGATTTTATCATTTCTGATCCAAGGTCCATAGTAAATGTACAATGTTGTAGTGATATTTGTGCTTTATATATACTTATATTTATCTACACGACATACATCGTAATCGATCCATTGTCAATTATATTAGGATTAAACACCTTTCACCTCCATCTCTATGACCGAGTCCTTATGTTTGGAATTCTACTCACCGCTATCGAAACATTGAATTTTTTGTGAATGCGTAGATGGCCAAGTGGTTAGAGCGTCAAGCATGGGGGTCAGGCAATTGGTGGCGTAGGTCATGAGCTCGATCACAAGCATGGGCATGGCGAGTTTATAAGTGTCTTGTTATTTCTGTATATGTGCTTTATATATATATATATATATATATATATATATATATATATATATATATATATATATATATATATATATATATATAAATATATATATATATATATATATATATATATATATATATGTGTGTGTGTGTGTGTGTGTGTGTGTGTGTGTGTGTGTGTGTGTGTGTGTGTGTGTGTGTGTGTGTAGTTTTGCCTTTATAGTGACTTATAAAATAATACAATTTTGAATATATAAGATGTACAATCATTCCAATAACAATTTAGCCAAGTTATGTCAAAAATAAATTTAATTGGAATGTATCTCAGGAATACAAATGAAATTAGAATAGAATTTTCGTATGCAATTATGTTTTTTCTTCATCTGTTACGCATAATACCATATTCTCATTCTATTGCGTAAAACATAAGCCCTCAAAAGAGACGCAGTTTTTATTGTCTCAAGTCGTTTCATTACCATCTTAATCTCTTAATCTAATGTCACTGACATTAGGTAGTAATAGAGTGGACCTTGTTTTTTCCTTTCTTGTTTTACCTAATTGAATTTAAAACAAACCCTGTACCCTCCCATGATTGAAAAGTAATGATAGTTAACTTTTAAGATGTCAGAAGATTTCCGTTACCTTTTCTCCCTGGTAACACACGTTTATCATCTACTCATCATTGTTTACTCAAAGTTTTATCTAAAATCAGACATGCATGAACCATGTACCTAACACCCTTTGACAAATGTTAACTGCAATACACAACACGGATTTACTTTCGTTACCGAATATCACCGTTTCAGCTTCATATATACGTTTGTGGTGCATGGGGCAAACATTTTATCAACAAACTTTAGATCAATCCTATTTCTATTCCCATTTAGTAAGATCCTATAATTCCAATATGTATCCACATTTCGTGCAGTTTGTAAAATGATATAAATAGGGTCCCGGGACTCTTCGGAAACCGCAATTGTTTCTCCCTGAATGAAAATATCCGGTGAAGAATAATTGCAATTACTCGTAACTGGTTATATTTGTAAAGAATTTATTTTGCAATGAATATTTAAACAAAACATGCATGTATTTATGTCTTTTGTTTTTCTCGTTTCCTTGTAAACCCAAAACAGTGTACCAGAACTTTTGAAACTCGGGAGATGAAGATTTTCATTTCTGCCATGGGAAATGTTAATAACCAATAGTTCCATAAACATTATATGGTAATAAGGCGTTAGATTCTTGTCATTTGTTCTGATCTCTTTTTGCAAAAATATAACTTTTTTATGTTAATGATATTCCCAAGTTTGAGGTTTCGTGTTCAAATTTGGATCAAACGTCTTACTGAAAATCTATAGTATATAGAACGAAACCCCACAATCAGTATCGTAACGCGGCAGGCGTAGCACATTCGGCAGCTCTAAATGCATAACTCCATAGCATTATTCAAACTGTTTGACACTGAGAACCCTAGCTCTAGTCTATAAATTGTGGCATACGAAACACAGAAGGGCTTAGTAGGGATACTAACAAGTATATAAAAATAACATGTATAAAACTTGGTTTTAATTTGATATAACTAGCGTTTTACGCCATGCTCATCAATAGTTCAGTTATATGGTGGCGGGCAGTTTTTATTGGTGGGGAGAGGACATGGACCTGGTTACTATGTGCCCGAAAAGAGACTTCCGCATGTGAACTGGCAAACTTTCTGACAAAAATCAGCTTAGATTCCAGCGGGACTCGAACCTACGCTGACCAGACATGAGTGACTTCATGGTTCGCGATGATCTAACAACACGACCAAGGAGGTCTCGTAAATACAAGCAATTACTAAGCACAAGCAATGATATTGATATCTAAAACTACACGATTTGATCGTATCAGTCTGGCTCATCATAACAAATTTTGAGTTTTATTTGAATTTTATTTCAGCTTGGATTCACCCCTTAAATTGCACTTAAATTCTTGTAGGCATATTCTGCGTCTTGCAACCTGTATGTGGAGTAAAATGTTCATTTACAGTGTATTCGGTAGTGTTAATCTACCGATGAAAACGTCAAATTAAGGATTCTCACTTACTAAGTTCTCGATTTCTAAGAAAATAATACTGAAGCCAAAACGTTGTGTAAATTTTATGGTGATAGTGAAATGATTGGGAAAGTGCAGCTACAAACTATATCAAAATGAATTCTCAATGAAAGAGAAAACTTGAAAAGCTGAAACAGTAGGCATCCTTCTTTATCAACATTATTCTAAACTTTCATATCAATTGTTGAGGATGTAGGTCAAGGTCACATCAGCTTAGCATTGGCCTACTTCCAGATAGACATGCTGCAACCAATTATGAACCAGCTATCGACGTGGTGTGTATTTACAAAAAATTAAAAGAAACTTTGTCTTAAAAAAAAACACATACACTTCTTAGTGTTCGTTAAATTAAACATGATTATCAGAGTTTTCCTTTATGTTGTATATGAAACATGATTTTGTCACGGCACATGAAAAATAAAGCGCGTCAATTTTACTGGTCAAAGTAATGCTCCTAAAATTAACTCCTGATGTTGAATTGTAAGGTTTTTTTTTTAACTCTTACCATGTGAATCGTTTCGGAACAAACGATTTATCTCGAAATGATTCTGAGTTACATAATAAAATCATGTTCTACTTAGGTAAGTCTAAAAGTTGACAAAATATTGCATTCAATGTACAAGAAGAAAACTGTGTTTGCTATTTCTATATGAAAAAGCACATTGCTAAAGTCCCTAGGTAGCCCTGTGTAAATTAATAATAACATTATGACCCTGGGTTCAATGTACAAGTTCCTATTAAGTTTACATGAGTTTTGCAGGATTATCGCCAAATAAAGTGTCTTGCTTTATTCATTTTATACATGTTATTTATTTGTTTGTTTGTTTCTTTGTTGCATCGGTGGTTTAAAACTCAACATATCTCAGTAATATTGTGGCGGACATTTTGTAATGGTTGAGGAAAGAGCCTAATTAGAATGTAACCACAGACGTTCTACAGATAAACCGTCAACCATCTTCACAAAATCAGCTTAGACTGCATTGGGACTCAAAATCACGCGTACGCTGATCAGTGTTGAGCGACTTCATGGATTAAAGTGTTATGATTCAAGCACTCCGCCGCCCTATACATGTTGCTTAATAAAAGGTAGGATCATTCCAAATAAATAACATTATTGTAAAATTTTGCGATCATATAGTCCAACAAAACGCTAAAAGAGTCATAAGGCAAAGTGTGAGGTGTCTCACATCTGGTCATCATGCTTCGAATCCAATTAAAACCTAATCTGATTTTGTGGGACAATTTGCCAATTTACTTGCAGACGGACGGTGATCTTTTCCAGGGTACATTGTAATCGGGTTCTCTCCTCCATCACTAAAAACTTACTTCCTTCATATGACTGAAAAAAATTGCTGAGTGTGTGGTAAAACACTATTTAAACTATAATGTAATTAAGGATTAACACTAATTTTTCAGTTGGTTACTGAAAAATAATCAATGTTGAGTTAGAGTACACTTTGTATTGCGCGAAGATCAATACAAAAAAGTGTACTCTGCCTCAACTTTGGTTATTATTCAGTAACCAACTGAAAAGTTAATGCTAATCCTTATAATTTTATAAGAAGTGAAAAATACAATCCTTTAAATTCAATTTTAAATTCTAATAACGATATTTAAAAAATACAACACAAACAAGCGCAATGATATATTGAACAGCTCCACTTGTTGTCCTAGCAACGCCTGAATTAGTTCCTTGCGTCATAGCAAAGTAGGTTACACAGATTTAGCCTAGCATTTTCATCCAATCTAATAAGGCGTTTTACAAAAAAAAATAATTATAAATTATTTTGGCTTTTATTTTGGACTTTCAATGGTGATTTACGCCACACTCAAAACTTTTTCAAAATATATGGTGCGGTCAGCTTTTAATGGTGGAGGAGAGGATCACAAAGTTTCTCAAAAAATCAGCTCAGGTCCTAGCGGGTTCGAACTACGCTGACCAAAAGTGAGACCTCAGCGTTCAAAGATCGTGAAATAAATTTTGTTTACCTTGACTTCATCATTTATTTCTATCCAAAGCGTCAGTATTATAACAATACGTATTCTTCTTTCGAAGTTGGTTTTATAGATATTGAAGAAAACTTGGTATGTGGAATGGAAAAGGAAATCGCAAACCTCTTGGTAAAAGTCTAACGATTCCATCCCAAGGAAACCGCAACATAGATGACTGAGTGCTCATACATAGCAACGCATTTAAAACATGTTTTTGAACGTATTGTACATTTCACTTTGCCAAGTCAAAAACTATAAGCGTCAGAAAACTCAAACATTATTCATTTGTTGAATCACTATCGAAAGTATCAGAAAAGAACCTTTCATATATGTATAAACAAACAAACATATACATATATATATATATTGTCGTTTTTCTGACCCCAGTTCAAATATAACCTGTGTTTATTCTTTTATCCTGTAATCTATTATTGCGACTGAATTCATTCATATTGCAATTTTAATGTATTTAAAACAATACCGGTATATTAATTTCTTCATTAAGCAGTAAAAGTACTCATCAAAGATAATTGTATTTAAAGATTTACTTTAAATGAAATTTGTATCAATGTAGTTCGCCCCTTTGTTCATTGTTTTTCGGTGATAAATCTTTGTGAAGATTATATAATGAATCAATTAACATCAATTTATTTTCGTTTATCTATCAAATGAATTTCTACATTGATTCTTCCCATTTCCATTCTTCTGTAGTTGCAAATAAAAGTCACGAATTTTCAAATTAATCTAATTCATTCCAATTAATCTGCTGTACCATCTGCAAAAGTCCATGTGGCGTGGAAAGAAATGTTGGTTGTGGTTATTTTTGTAAACCATTTGATATAAAGAGCACAATAGTGAGGAAAGGTGCATAAACATTTATGTAACTCCAACTATCAATGCCCATGATCGTTTGTCTACGACGGCTTATAGTTTTACATAAACACATTACAATTTATCGAAAACGCCACCTACTTTGCACGCACGTATATATATATATCTTGAAAATAGAATGCCACAGGGATTGTAATAATACTCCAAAGGCTGTATCGTAAATTCTTGCGTATTACCCTCTGCACCATATAGCTCGAATTGGTTTGAAACCCGCGGGCAATACGCAGAGAATCACAGTGATTTTTTCAAAAAAGTTTCCTTCTCGCCTTAATTTCATTTAATGTTTTTTTTAACATCAATTTTTTTTTATTTAAAATTTTTGTAGTTTTGTTTTCTTTCTTTTTTTCATCTTCTTTTTCTTTTGCGGGGTTGTTGCCTTGATTTGCTGTATGTGTGTGCATGTTTTCCCAAAATGTCATCTTTTCCCCTAACTGTTGTACCTAATAATTATGCTTCTCACTGAATGCTGAATGTATGTATACTTCGCTTTGGTTGTACTAGGACTCTATTCAGTAGCAAAGAAATAGATTTATCTTATTCATAAAATCATGGTTTACGTAATGGGATTACAGTAGTATGTTAAAAGTTTTTTATCTTATTTATTTTTGGGTTTTGTCCATGTAATTCATCTTGATCATCCGATGGATTCTGTTTTTACTGAGTCTTATATCAATGGTAGACATATATTCATTCATCACATTGATTAGATCACATATGATATACATAATAACATCCGTGGCAGGAAAATGTAATATTCACAATATCTCATACCACGTTCAGTGTTATCCCCTGAAAGACATCCGGAGGAAGTATCTCAACTACTGGAATTTGCGGAAGTAAAACTTTATTCCATAGGTTATGATCCAGAAAGACCATATGGTAGAAAAGTGCAAAAACATATATCTTACATATATCTTACACATTTACTTGTTTTATCACTTTCATTTTGAGCAGAAATTCTTACGAATCAGACGAAATAAGAGTTAATTATAGAATATGGAATCTTTGTCTGGCACTATATTCTGATATGGGGCGATAAGACACTTGTTCTGTGTATCTTCTCTGCGATCAGGTTTTTGGCTTCGAAACTGTGCTGTCTGAATGGAACTGGAAAGAACAGATAAATTACTACAGGGCTGTGATAAGTTTATAGCGATAAACTACATCCTAGATATGTTTATCAATTCTGATATAACAGGGTAGCATTACATTCCCTTCCGCTTTTTTTTACTTAACCAAGCATGAAATATTTAACGATAATAATTCTACGTGTATATATATATATATCATAATCAAATCTGTATATATCATAATCAAATCTGTATATATCTATGCAATACTTTGGCAAGCTACATCAAATTCTTTAAAAATAATGTCGGATGACACAGAAAAAAAACCGAGGTCCCGTGTCACAGAATTAAATACTCCTCACTGCTCAAAGGCGGTGAGGGTAAAATTTGAAGCCCTTCATCTATATTCCGTAATATTTTAAGCCTGTGTGTTTTGTACTTTAACGTCATAAAACAAGCTTGTTAAGTCTGAAAGTTGTGTTTTTAAAAGTATCCAACATTTTAAAATCTAACGACCTCCAATACTTAGAAGCAATATAGCCAGTTACCGTAAATCTAGGGAGCTCCAATACTTAGCATTATAGCCAAAACTTTGTTACTGTAAGTCTAGGGATCTTCATTACTTAGAATTATAACCAAACCTTTGTTACTGTAAATCGAAGGAAATCAAGTAATACCTAACATTATATAATCTTTAGTTCTTACCTGCTCAGTTGGACCTGTATAAGATTTCGAATTTTTTGCATAAAAACAATCTTCCTACTCACAAACTAAAAACTCAAGGCTAATATACTTAAAGAAGTCTTGCGTTTAATCTGAAAATGCAACGACAAATATTTACGATAAACCACATTTCAAAGAAAGAGAAATATCCTTTTATACCACGTTACTACATGACGAATAATATCGTAATAAAACACATTGTAATGGTTAGCATTTGAAAAGCTCACGTACGATTTCCGAAACATAAAATAGATAATAATCATAATTTCACATGTATAACTTATCGAAAATAATAACACAATCTAGGGGTATTTGCAAAGAATGATTTTAAATTTGATGTTTTACATAAATAAACAAGTATTTGGTTTTTATTTAGTGCTGTTGATCGGGGAAACAGAAAACATTGTCGAATAGTTCATCTGAAAATCACGGACATTTATTTGCAGGAGGCATGTTTGATGCTTTCTTAAAATGTACCAATGGCTAGTTCCATAACTTCTGTATCATAATATAAAAATTCTAAAACAAGACGGATCCAGTTGCAGGTTAGTTGGACGGGCAGCCTGACATGCAGCAGATGAAAATCAGACCATACCAAACTTTGCCTGGGGAAATTGAGTACAGTGCTGCATTCCATTAACCGGTTTGGAAAGATCCGAATCTAAACTTTTACTGGAACGCTTGTGGTGGATTCTGAACCGGAAGTCACCTACACACAATAAACGAAACTATTGTTTTCCATTAGTTTTTCTGCAATGGACTGGGTAATTATAATTTTTATGAAATAGATGACGCAGTTCTATTACATTGTTCGAATAGAATGAAAATAAAATCGTCAAAACAGCTCGAATGTGTTTTGACCTTTTGGGACATCCGGCGTTCTTATATTCGGCAGACATATTGGATCTAGTAGGTTCACGCACTGATGTCGAACCACATGGATCTTGGTGAATCCAGCATTCCATTTATGATTCTATTGATCGAACTAACTAGTTCGCGCCGTTTAAAGGAACGATCCCCAGTATTCCTGTGAATTTTAACCTCAACTGCTTTACAGTTCCAAAGTTGTGTTTTAAATCATCAGTATGGGAGTGCTTTTTTAAACGTTTTGTACCGGGGTTTCTTTCTTTAAAAAAAACCTAATGTATTGTTAATATAAGTAGGAAATTTAGTATATTTAGTTTATTTGCTTATACATTGATATGGGTACTCTCTCTCTCTCTCTCTCTCTCTCTCTCTCTCTCTCTCTCTCTCTCTCTCTCTCTCTCTCTCTCTCTCTCTCTCTCTCTCTCTCATCAAAATTACATTGATGAGTAAAACTAGTGTTTCTCAGGTAACCTCTTTTAAGCCGAACTGACTTGAGAAAACTAAGTTTAACTGAGAAAAACTAGGTTAAACTGTCCAAATAACAAAAATGAGTTAAACCTATTTTTTCTGGAGAATACCCTAGTATATTTGAGAAAAACTAGGTTTAAGGGCACCACAACCACATCAATAAGTACTAATCTGGTTTTGGCGCTTTAATCCTAGTTTTTCTAAAAAGATACAGGAAAAATGAATTGTCTTTGTACAAGTGGTATTACGATCTTAAACGTCCATACAAATGAACCTTGCACTACGTCTTAAGTTATTCTAAATACTTGCATTGCTTTCCATGTTTGTTGTGAGATTGTAATGTCCATTAGCAAACTATTTAGTCACCTGATTTTGACTGATAGTCAAACACATTATGCTTTCTTGATGTATGAATATTATTAGTTTTCATTATTAGAAGCGACCTTCTCATGTCGATCAAGATAAGCGGGAAGAGTTGCAAAAGATACACTGTCTGTAAATGACTTCTATAAAACATAAGCATTTTTTTGTGAAATCAAACCCAGAAGAGTAATCTGTGAAATGAACCCAAATTATCTTGTCCCGGTATTTCTTGTCATATTACTCACCTTATTTATTTAATTTTTCAATATTTATCTTTCAATTATGAATGTATTAACATGAAAATCTGCCTATTTTATTTCGGCATCCCTAGATTCACACACTTTATTAGAATTTTTCGTAAAAGATAAATTACGGGAATAGAATTTTGAAATTTCTGAGGTGTTTCCATGGTCCTAATATAATCTCACAATACAACGCCATGGCGACATTTTATTCATTGAAACATTTCAAAATTAAAATTTTAATTACCTAATTTGTTCTGGCCTATATTACAGTCTGATATTAAAAAGAAGTATATGAAATGGAAAGGTATTTGAGAAATTTGCTCGCAATATCGGCATAACTTACACATAGAGTGAGTCAAATACTGAGGGTAAGTCAACACAAGAAAGAAACATTTGCCGGGACATAATAAAGACAAATCGAATTTAAAATCGTGTCATCCAAAAACTACATACACTATTGTTTATATGTGAAAAAGAACCCGAAATATGGGACAAACATCTATTATTTAAAAATTAACCTTCTGTCAATGTCTGGATTGGAAATATAGCAAGACTATGTTCAAAGTAAATGTTAGCCAGCAATAAATGACACTCAGGTTAATTTCCATGGGAGACATATGTAGGTATTTGGAAAATTATTTTACATATACTAGATAAGTAATAAACAATAGTAAACATATCATTATGGACAGTTTACAGTATATATCAAGGTTAAGTATTGAAAATAAGTATGTACATCCTGTCATATTGCAAAATTAACATTAATCCTTTTATGGGTTTTTTTCAGTTATTACTTTTCACAAATCCAATCGAAATTTCCCATTTTTTTTTCAAAATATAATAAAGAGAAACTCAGCGTAATACATGTTTGTAATTCATACACACTCTGTATTTATCCAAAAAGATATGGGAAAGTATATACAATTTTAAATTAAAATGATTTAGTGTGAAATGGCATTTAGTGACCAGTTTTATCTTCTTTTTTGTGCAAAATTTTCGGATTGAAATCACCGAGTCTTTTGACCAATTGCGCCTTGTCATTTCTGTAAAAACGTAATTTTGCATTAAGCTATTAAAATATAATCATAGAACCATGATATGATATATGTATTACTAACTCACGGCGGGTTTGACCGGTCAACAGGTGATGCTTACTTCTCCATCCACTTTATTCCATCTCTAGATTTTAAAGAGGTCCATGTTTCTCAAATATTTACATGATTTGTATATTTGTCTTTTTCTAGAGATAGATAGATAGATAGATATATAGATAGATAGATAGATAGATAGATAGATAGATAGATAGATAGATAGATAGATAGATAGATAGATAGAGAAACAGACAGATAGATAAATAAACAGACAGATAGATAAATAAACAGACAGACAAATAGATAGATAGATAGATAGATAGATATAGATTGATTGATAGATAGATAGATAGATAGATAGATAGATAGATAGATAGATAGATAGATAGATAGATAGATAGATAGATAGATAAGATAAGATAAGATCAATTACTGAACTCGTATCACCTTTTTGAACTTAAGTTCACAATGCGCAGGTTTTGCTACTTAGGAAAAGGGTTACTACACTCTTAAGAGTAGATAACGATCTCCACTTTAACGTTTTTATATTATTATCTATCTAAATGTGGTGCATGTGCGCATATCTCGTGATACTCGTGTCTATAAAACTGACAAATCGTATAGAATATTCTAAGATTTTAGTAGGATATTATTTTGTTTACCTGAAATCCATGTGCCCACTTGTATTAATGGGTGTTATATAGATTCAGTATATTAAGCGAATGCGGATATACTACAATTTTATGTTTTTATATAATTGTAGTCATTAAGTTCTTGACCTATATCGTATTTTCATTATCAATATTCTTATTTTTCTCTTTTCTGGAAGTGTTTAACACATGAGAAGACGGAACCCACATGACCCTGATTTTACGTATTGTCTTCATTTTTCCTACTTTTATTATACGCCATGATACATATTGAAATGTGATCCCGATAGTATAGGTTGGAACAGGCCTTATATAGACTTAGACAGAACAGAGAAATGAGAAATGATGTCATCAAGATTTTGATATCGTCAGCGTCCAACACAGTAAAAAAACAAGCATAATTTATTCTGATATGTATGTATTTGATGTTATTTGATAAATTTCTTTCAATGTACTACAACATGAAACCAGTGACATTATTAAACCTTTCTTTTGTTAAAAGTGTGTTACTGTTTCATTTCTATTTGTTTATGCTCTATAAAAACAAACAATTACAAAAAACAAAAATATATAATTTCACAAACTAAAAAGCGTCGCATTATCAGTTTATTTTACGACATTTCTGGAGTTGTCTTTAGATGACCAATGTTTAATCATTATTTATGCAAACCATAAATAATGAGTTCAATGAATGTTTTCTTCATTTGATGTTTCCAGATTTCAAGATGATGATCAACCATCACCACCACCACCATCATCATCATCATCATCAACATCATAATCATCATCATCATCATCATCATCATCATCATCATCAACATCATAATCATCATCATTCAAATAGCTATAAAGGGGGAAATTTTAGAAATCTAGAAAAAATGACTAAATCTGTTGCTATAAATTAGTATTCGCTCGTTATTTGTTAATTATTTGTTAATTGGGATTGAAAACTGACATGATTGCTAACTGATTAGTTTCCAAATATTTTAATAAAATATCAGCCCAGATTTTGAAGGTCTTAAAAAGCAGAAGTGCAAGTAGTCCCCACTCTTTTCTATGTATTCAGTTTTTGGAATGTTTTAGGATAACCGATTTCTTTCATATGTGTGATACGCAAAGTCCCATTGAAGATTTAAGCCCAATCTTTTTTTAGCTAAGTCTAACTTAATCCAATTGAAACAATGGGTTTGACTGTGCCAAAATCATATTTTAATTTTCATTAAAGTGATGTTTTGGTGCATCTAAGCATATTTTTCTCAGCTAAGATAGGTTTAATTCATTTTGAGTATTAAGGTGCAGTTGAACATAATTTGAGCCGGCCTGGCTCAGTCGGTAGCGCACTCGACTCTTGATCAAGAGGTCGTGAGTTCGAGTCCAGCCGGCTGCAGGTCAGTTTCCTGTCCTTCGGATAAGACAATAAAACTCGAGGTCCCGTGTCACAGTAGGTATTGGCACGTTAAAGAACCATCACTGCTCAATGGCCGTAAGTGCCGAGCATAGGCCAAAATTTGAAGCCCTTTACCGGCATTTGCCAACGTCTAAAAATGAGTGAAAGATTCTTGAGTTGGACGTTAAACTACAATAAACAATTGAACAAAATGTGTCTCAGTTGAACCTAGTTTTTCTCCTGTTAATGCGAGTAAATGTGAAAAACTAAGCTTAACTGAAAAAACTAGGTTTAACTGGGGGAGAAAAGATAAGGTTTATCTGAGAAAACACAAAGTATAACTCATTAATGTGATTTTGGCGTGCCATATATATATATATATATATATATATATATATATATATATATATATATATATATATATATATATATATATATATATATATATATATATATATATATATATATATATATATATATATATGAACGTTTGCCAAATGAACACCAATTAAAACCGAGAGGTAAAATGCAATAAGGTATCAAATATCTGTATGTATAATGTATCTGTTCTAATACTTTTCACAAATATATATGTACAGAGTTTCCTTACTGAACTTTTGAACAACAATTGTAGTTTATGTCTGAATGTAAAGTACATGTACAAGTAGGGACCACGTACCGGCTGGGAATGAAACATGAATTGCAAATTACATCTCCATTGATCCATGTACACGTTTATGGCTCATTAATTTGTTTGTTGATATATTGACGAAGCATCTCTTTTAACGTTAACGAAAGAGTCGCGAAATTAGCACCTGTTCAGATTGCTAAACTCAGACAAACATAAATCTATATAATGGCTTAAGATATGTTTATCAAATTTGAATATCTGCAAACTAATTGTATTGACAAATACAAGAATTTGCGTATAGATGCTGTTACAGATAAAAATTATATGGGATAAACAGAGAAATAGGAAAATTATATATATATATATATATATAAACACTTAATTTGTACATCAATCAATTTTTCTACTTTCTTGTGATTTTGATAATTGGAGGATTATTTTACAGATATTGCTGACAAAAACACCGGAACACAGGTGAATTAGGAGATTGTGATCTTAAGACATACCAGTTATGTAGAAACACTCCATTTAAACAAGGTTATTTAAAGGGTACATTCATTTAATCTTGCAAATGTATGATACATGCATATCGGTATTATTAGTAAGCGCTATCTATGATTTTCAATTTTCTATAATTTTATTTTATCTAAACCAAAAATTCTGACTGATCATTCTAATGTGTATAGTCGTTATGAAACTGCGATTCTTTCAAACAAAAAACAATCCATTTCGCACATATCATGTTGTAAAACACTCAAAATTTTAACATACATTCATGCTTGATAAACTAATTCCATTAAAATCTCTGATAAATCTTAAACTGACTTTACTGGCATTTTGATTATCTCGTTTCCTTTTATTTAATTTCACTTTTGCATTAGTGAATTGCGTCTTGTTTTACATTCTGGACGTACTGTAAGAGCCAATGTCTTGGATGCTATCCCAGTGGTGTTGTTCAGTACGATATGTAACAGTCTCCCGAACAAATCCAACCAGGTTAGAGACGGTTATAAATCAGTTAGATTGGTAGTACCGCCAAGTTCCCTATATGTATTTTACAAACTTTATAACCGAAGTACAGAGACACAAGCCTTCCATGAGATTGATTGGAGGAATACTTTTCTGTCGTAAAAGGAAAAAATGATATTTAAATACAGTCGAACCCAGATATATTGAAATTGAAGGGGAATTATTTTTTTCATTCAAATAAAAAAGGGATTGAAAATATACGGGATGTATTGGTAATAAAAAAAATTAACAGTATAATCAAAATCATTGCAAATAAAGACGGATTTCAATGTAACGTATTTCTGTGTACAGTGACCTTTTGTTCTACTGCCAATCGCTATATCGGCAATCCTGCATATGACCTTACAGATATACTGCTCATATTTTCTTTCATGATAATCCCCGTTGCAATGACAGCATATCGCATACCGCATATCGCCATCCGCCAATTAATTCACTGAACAAACGGTCGGTTCACAGTGTAATTAACCCCTACAATAAATGCCAAACATTTGAATTCACTAACACTCACGTCGATTGCCGGTCGCTAATAAAACCAAACCCACCTTTTCTATTATTTAATTACCTAATCATTTAATTGCCATATTTACCGTGTTTAATCTTTAATCAATGTACGTAATTCACGGGATCGGTTTCGGCTACTTGTGATAGTTGATAAATCAAAAAATGATAGGGAATTTCGCTAAAGAGTGATATTGTTTTATAGTTTAGCAATATATTTTATACAAAAATCAAATTAAGTTGGATAAAGTTTGTCTGGAAATTTTTCAACTTTTGTTTTGTATTTGCACTTTTGAAGACTTGATTTACCTGCTTCAAAATTACGAAAGTACAAAATTATTATCTCACGTGAAGCTGTGAATTGGTTTGATCAATTTCAAAGCATAGAAGATTCTTTTTGAAATTGAAGAAATCGTCCAAAAATTTAATGTTGGAAATATTACAATTCCTGCATTAATCGCTGTTCTATGTAAGTATGACTGGTGTTAAACTTAAACATTTTCTATCCGATCTAATCTTAGGATCAACAATCAATAAATTTCATTTGCGCCGAATCAGTATCAAGTTGTTTAGACGCGTTTTAGCGGTCGTTCAAATTAAGGATATATCTCTCAATAGACAATAAAAAATGTTAATAATCTGGCTAGTTTCCTAATGACAACGAGCTCTGGTGTTTAGAGCTCTGACCTTAAAAGTCTCTCTCTTCGACTGCCAACAGACAGAATTTTTAAGTTTGTCTCATTCTCATTTTTATTTTTATCATTTTGTGTTCGTGTTTTCCTTTTTCATGTTAAAGGCGAACAAGCTTATGTCAAAATGCTTTTTATTCGACGTTTTATACAAATAACATGTTTAAAAAACAGTAGTTGAAAAAAACTTGTTACAAAGTTGTATTTTCGAAAATAAATCGAATGTGAATAATGGGCGAGTGAACATTTATATTCTAATATATGCATGATATGACAAAATAGCAGCCCGTATGCCTATACGGGGTCGGTTTTGTTGTAAATGTTGTTGTTTATTGTTTTGGTCTTACTTGTAGTAGATGCTGTTGTTCTTGTTACAAGTACTGTCAATGGTGTTGTTTTGCTTACTGGTGTTTTCAATAATATTGTTACTATTGTTGATGTTTTTTTTTTTTTGGGGGGGGGGTATCTTGTTAAACAATATAAACTCTTCCTCTCAAGGATTTTAAATAGTATTCTGGAACATGACCATATACAATGGCTCCCTTTCGCCAATCAATTCTAAAACTAACTATAAATCTTTTCAACGAGCTTGACCTTTTCACTAACCTTTAACTTTTCACCGAACTCGAGAGGATTCCCTGGAATTGCGACAGGTGTGGGATGCTAACACGGGACGCTATCTCCTTCTGGACACCTGACCCCATTCCGTTCTGGATTCGTAATTGTTCTCTAAGTTGTGACTGTTGTAATATGTAATTTGTCTTATTCTAATGGACATGAGTTTCGAATATACATGGGTACCTCTTCAGTATACTTCTAATACAACATTTATAAAATCCTAAGTAGTTGATTTTATTTTCCATGTGTTTTTCCTCATTATCAGACATGCTAAAACGTAGGTAAGCATAAACGTCATGTACTGTAAGAAAGTGAGGAATGACGAGGAACAGGCGAGTGACACAAATAACTCATTAATCTATTACATTACATATTTATACGAGTTTAAAGGATAGATGTGATTTTATTAAAAATACTAAAAATTGATAGTGAATCCTGCACAATTTCAATATAACCATAAAATTTCCAACTATACTGCCGAGACTACGGTGATACTTGTTTCTAGTGGCACTTGTATGTTTAATGTATTTGTCTTATGGGAGAAGCGCCTTTTGACAATTTTAGTAATTAAAATGTCTGAAAAGAAACCAAATACCCCTCCCTCTCATCCGATCATAAAGTTTCAATTGAATCTAAATGGAATTATATAATTGCAATTGCCAATCTTCCTAACTTCTTCCGCAATTTGTTTTTTTTAATAACTCACTTAATTATCTATTATTTGATTTTAAAAGGCATCTTGACAGGAGCAAAATGCAATGAATTCATGTTTTATGAAATATTTCTTCACGTAATACCGTGTTTGTGTTAAAAGAATTACTTTATGTATGAACGCTTTAAAATATTTGTTTGCAGAGTTGAAATGCAAGCAGTTTCTAAAAATACATTTCACCATGAATTCACAAAATTTCACACTTAAAATCCTCAATTTTTCCTGACGTGCTTTAAGTACAGTGCAATTGTAATCAATTAACAATTTGATAAAGTTATAAAATTGTCACACCCTTTACTATGTATTTTTAACGTTTTATTGAGTTATTGTTGACTAACATATACATATATATATATAGTACATTTCGCGGTAAATATCAAATCGTTTTATAAAATAAATAGTGCTAATGTTTAGAAACGAATTTGATAAAACACGTTCATTTCAAAGACTGTACTCTCGGCGACTCAATTCGAAATATTACATTTGAAAAAGGTGTTTGTACTTCCGGCTTATAAATGTTTGTATATTGTACAAGGTTTTTTGTGATGCCAAATTATCGCATTGACGCCGTCATTTTCTTAATAATAATAATAATAATAATAATAATAATAATAATAATAATAATAATAATAATAATAATAATAATAATAATCAGCATCATCATCCTCATCACCTTCATCATCATCGTCGTCGTCGTAATAATCATTGTCGTCACCATCGTCATCGTGGCTATTATTATGTGTTATTCATTTGAGGTATTTTATAAATATCATAATTCAACATCATTATCATATGAATCTTCTGATATAAATTAGCTTGAATTTACAAAAAAGCAGACTCGAAAAAAGGAAGGCATCTATACCTTTCATTAACAGACAAGTAAAGCATTAGCTGTAGAATTTATTATCGTTTCAAATTAAACATGTTGCAAATATTCGTCTTCACTTGCGCACATGATTCCAGACAAACAGATAAAACTTCAGAAGTATAAATCACAAACTTTACATATCAACGCCTATCAATAAGCTACCAGAACCAAAGCTTAAAAATATATTATTGATGATAAACTGAAGAAATTTACGTGAACACTAACTTTAGGTATGATTCATTGTTTTATTCTATCTTCTTCTCTGTACTCTAAAGGATGGTGCTGAGGTGGTGACCTTAAAGGGGCATTAGCTGTGGATTTGTTTTCTCAAAAATTTGCTTTCCTTTTTTACTACTTAGATTGATATACAATTACAAAAAATGAGATACACACACGCATATGAATCCAGAATATTTTGTGAAAATTGCTTGCGAAACCAAGTTTGGCAATTCTCCACCCGAAATTGATTTCTTCAAAATTACTACTGCTGCTACTAGTAATAATAATACTACTGCCACTCATGTTGCTACTACTATTACTACTACTTCTACTACTACTACTACTACTACTACTACTACTACTACTACTACTACGACTACTACGACTACGACTACTACTACCATTACTACTACTACTACTACTACTACTTCTACTACTAACACTACTACGACTACTACTACTACTACTACTACTACTACTACTACTACTACTACTACCACTACCACTACTACCACTACTACTTCTCCGGCAGTGTAGATAATGATTATGATAATCATAACGACGATGATATTATAGAGCACGTGCTATTTTATAATTTTATAAGATATTGTATATAGAATTGTTTTAAATATGTAGCGGTAAGTAGGTTTCCCTTGTCGATGATGCTGTAATCATAAATGATATCATCCCTAATCCTATTCATGCTTTCTTCTCTCATATCATTTACATTTCTATTTCAAAATTATGTGAGGCGAATTTGGTCATATCCACGGATGTAGGTTCAGAATACTATTTTAACGTTAAGTTATATCTTGGTAAATACATTGTGTTCAATAAATTGAACTTAACAACAGTGAAATAAAATATAATAAATAAACAAAATCCAATAATCCGTCATATTTCCGGATGTGTTTCACATGTTTTATACTAGGATTATAAGCACATGAAGCCTTTAAGACGATATAGGTTTTCCCTGTCCCCGTATTTGGTAATTGTGATGCAATTTCGGTTTCCCCATCGTAAATTTTCCACATTTAAGTAGTAATATCCCTCAGTCTCCCGCATATGGAGTTTATATTTCACAAATGATCCGATATGCCAGGGCGTGTACAACATATGAAGATTTCATATACAGAGGTAAACTACTCACTGACAAATTATTGACACAGGGATATCGAAAACCGCGTTTAATGTCAACGTTTCGCAAATTTTACGGTCGGTATAATAGTCTTGTTTGCGACTACTCTGTTTCACTAAGTGAAATGTTGAGTTGCCTTTTTCGTTGGCAGTTGTTGAGACGTCTGTACTAATTGTGACGAGGATACACTCCTCACGTATTTAATTGGACTTTACTGTGGACTCACGGCGGGTGTGACCGATCGACAGGGGATGCTTACTCCTCTATGGCACCTGATCCCACCTCTTGGTTTCCAGAGGTCCGTGTTTATCCATTTTTACCGGATATGTATCTATGTCCTGGACATTCTATTGGTTTATACTTTGGTATCTGAATGCAGTTAATTGCATTTAAGTAAATAAAAGCATTTTGTGATGGAAAAAATGATAAACGGAAGTGTATGAAATTCTGATAAAAAATACCTATTGAAAGGATCTTATTTTTTACAAATACGAATTGTTACCAATATAGAATCATTTTCGATTGAAAATCTTCGTTGAGAAACAAGAAGAATATTAATATGATATAATATGCTATTTGAGAACGTTAGAAGTGTAATGAAGAAGTACTTATGGATATCCGAAACTCATAGTGAATAGATCATTTTCGAGTTCTTGCGTAGTCCGTCTTTGGATCCGAATTTTTCATGCGCCGATTCAGTTTTGTTATGCCTAGGGAATTCCGATATGTGTCTTTGTGTCGATCAAGAAATAAAACGCAGTTATATATGAAGGCCAGATAATTAAAGTTAACGTCTGAACTCTACACCAGAAAGGAAATATTGTGACATTTTGATGTATTGTATGAAATCAAGCATTTTATTTCTTGATCGACGAAAAGACACATACCGGAAATCGTGAAGCATAACAAAGTTGAAGCGGCGCAAGAAATATCCGGATCCAAAACCGGATTACAGAAGAACTCGAAAATGATCTATTCACTATGAGTTTTGGATATCCATAAGTACTTCAGGACAAATTAGATATAATAGCGATATCCACACGAAGAACAAGTGCTAATGCCAAACGGGATTGGACCAGGTGTCCAGAAGGAGTCAGCGCCCCCTGTTAGCATGCCACACCCGTCACAAATGTTCCATGGAAACCTCTCGAGTTCGGTGAAAAGAAAAATTTATAACCGAGCACAAAATACAGAACATTGTGCAACCCTCTCGTTGTAGCATGTTTTTGTGTAGATAACGATTTGGGAGAGTAATACCAAATCTTAATTAAAAGAGAATTAAGTGATCTAATAACTCTAATACCTGAACCAGTTACTCATTTTATCATTCAATTATTTCTATCCTTGTATATAACACGTTCATTTAACCACAGACAAAGATGAAATGATTAAGTTTTCGCTGTTAACGATACCTTCTAGTGTCCAACACTTGGCAGAAAACTTAATGGAACGTATAATAGAACAAACACTCCAACTTGCTGGAGGTACTTTACATTAATAACACTTGGATCATTACTATATGCAATATCAAATGCTGGTATCAGACTCTATGGGTATATGCACTATACACTTACATTGTGAGACTAAACAAAGTTTCGCGCATATAAAAAGTAATTTAGCTCCTATGCCTACAACTGGATTATTTATTGAAATAACTTCAAACTACGATATATACAATTTATCACACATTTATTTCTTAGAATCTGTAATATTACTAATAGCGCCAATTATTAATCTATGCAATTTCACTTAAAATGAAAACATACATATGTATAATATAAAAATCACAGCTACCAAAGTGTTAATCTTGAGGATGTCTAGTAGATAATTAAATTGTACAACATTTTTAGATAATGGGAAAACATGATTCTCTGGAAATCCAGAGGTGGAATCAGGTACCATGGAGGAGTAAGTGTCCAATACTATAAATATTAAGCTAGTGAATTGTGAACTTAATAGTTGCGACTTCTAGTCCAGAGAAACAATTATCTACGCAGTATACCTTACTTGTCGGGCAAAAAATCTAAACCGATTCCATTTGAAAGAGAAAGTTGAAGTGTGTAGAGAACGAAAATCATGAAATCAAGTTAGAACTCAAGATAAGACCACATTGACCTGGTCTGCAATCCGAGACATTTGTTTGTTCAAACCATACACACTTTTACTTGCATCATAATGAGTGTTATCTCTAAAATCTAAAATTACTGCAATCTGAAACAGAACTTTTCCACAGATCAATAAAACTAACATTGAACTACGTTTATATTGTCTTAGATCGTAACAATTCGAGCTGTGGACATTTGATACAAAACCACAATACTGTTCCATATGTAATAGATTGCAAAGAACATTTTTCTGGTTCATATTATATATTCCCTTTCATTTGATGTGGTGTGTATGCGCTGTGCAATATATGTATACTATCTCGATTTATTTTCGCGGTAGGCCATATAAAACATACGGACCTTCCTTCAAATCTAATTATATTTTTAAATAACATTATATTTGAACTTCCTATACACATGCAAAATAGATCACAAATTGAAACAGTATAAAAATCACAGGCTCTTATTCAGTATTAATCTTAAGGATGAAACCCACACACACACACACACACACACACACACACACACACACACACATATATATATATATATATATATATATATATATATATATATATATATATATATATATATATATATGCATACACACACTCATAATTCGGGATGTTTAGAAGACAATGCACAAATCTGGTGAACACTGGACAAATGCGGATATCCGGAAATCCAGAAGTGGGACCAGGTGCCATGGGGGCGTAAGCATCTTCTGTTTACCGATCACGCCGCAACGAATCCAGTCAAATTCAAATTAAAAAATGAAACAAGAGAGATGGAAATCATTCTTACAAATATTACAGACGACTCAAAAACTGCCATCGAACAGGTAACACTACATTTCATTCAGCA
The DNA here is from genome assembly GCA_030159075.1 of Atrina japonica. Lineage (NCBI taxonomy): Eukaryota > Metazoa > Mollusca > Bivalvia > Pterioida > Pinnidae > Atrina > Atrina japonica. Next base: position 1,469,875 of record BROG01000113.1, read on the forward strand.
TCTCAAATTCTTTTCGCGGTAGTTTTTACAACCATACGATCTTTTCTTCTACAATATTCTAAAATAGCATTATATATGAAAACTCTATGCATATGGAAAATGGAGCACAAGCTGCAACAAAACATTTTCGTGAACACCTGATCGAGCTCTTTTAACACCTAGCACGATCTTGAATACCGAGGGTATCTTAGCTTACTTCTTTTATGTTAATATAAATAATCAGTTACATTTCCTATACTTGATACTTGCTCAAACCCACAAAGTCACGTAGATAGTGTTAAACACTATACTCTTACTTAAAGATGCCCTTTCACAGATGTGTAGCTTCAAAATTTTATATTCTCTTAAATTTATGACGTTATGTTTTTTGTTTGTTTTTTTTACTATAAGGCCTACTTGATGAAATGCACATATTTACACCGGTCTAAAACGTTATTGATAAGTAAAAAGCCAATGGTTCAACATATGACCAAATAGGTTTTATATTGTCTGTATAAAAAACACACAAAATGGTGTAGATGATATAGCTCTCTATCTCTCTCTCTCTCTCTCTCTCTCTCTCTCTCTCTCTCTCAGACACACACATTTTCAGTCAACAGAAACATTTGATGATAGAGACGAAGTTTTATATGAGTTTCAGTGAAATAACACCTTTAACTGGCTTTTACATGTGCCTGACACAAACCTTCCACACTATATAATGCAATACAAAACATGTAAATGCTTTTCTCATAAAAACTTGTTTTTCAACAAATCTTTTTTATCGATATTTCGTTTTTACTTTGAAAATATTCAGCATTGTTTATCTAATTCAATAGTCCTTCAACAAGTGAAATTCTTTGGAGAATAAACAGGAAAAAACAAAATGTAAGGATTACTAAGAAAATAGTTCGCCGACGAATTTAGGACAAGAATATGTTCATTGATAAATGCAGGATATAAGAGTTTCATTGGTGAAAATAAATAGAGAGAATATTTACATAAACGAAAGATTGATACTTTATAAACATAAATCCTTTGATATATTGTAGTACGTATTCACAGACTTTTGTAATCCGCCCGGAGTACTTTTCTACAGGATAGGAACACATAATGTGTGACTATGGATTCTAGATAAACAACATAGAAATAAATATAAATCCTTTGATGTATTGTATTCAGAGATGATAATGTAACATAGATATCTGTGCTATCCACACTCCCTCATATGGTACAAACGTTTTTAATATGCAATAAAAAATTGCAATATGTATAGACATTAATGTAAAAGTTCTAGGTGTGTGTGTGTGTGTGTGTGTGTGTGTGTGTGTGTTGCCATATACTACATGTAAACGAAATTCCATACGTTCATAGAAGTGCTGAACCCAATCCCTTTCTGCAATTTTGATCACAAATTTTGAAAGGAGTGAATCAACAAACACTCATTTGTCTTTATTGAAATTGATGTGAAACATTTTAACATTTTGAAGATTAAATTAATGATAAAAATAACCATGAAATTATTTTAATATCTAATAATCGTAATGAAAATGAATACCATTCAAGATTGGCTCTCCTTGCACAAGCAAATAATGATATACAAATGTATTGTCAGTCATGGTTTTGTTTACTTTTCTATCTTATCCATTGCACCCTAAGTACCTTAACTGAATGGAACCAATATACTATGGCAAGTGGAGTTGAAAGATTTGAATATTGAATTTGAAATAATTGAAGACATACCACAACACACATTAAATCAAATTCCCATGAACTGCCACAAAATTGCAACTATACCATTTACAAAATAATGTAACATACGTATGAACCACTTCAGACTGATGATGTAGACACTGTTGTATCTTTCACTTACCCAAGATCTACATCAACTAGTATCTCATTGCATGGTTATTTGGTTTCGCCCTCAGTCTTTCGAGATGCAATGGTGTCTATGATATTATTATTATTATTATTATTATTATTATTATTTCTTTTTAATTTCTACATTCGTGTTAAAATCAAATTAAATACATGAAGTTTAATACAAAATAGTAGATTTAGGAGAGAAACTACTTTTATACACAAAATGGGGTTGTTATGGAAAAATATGTTAACCATGGGAGAATAATATATCTTTGTTTGAAATTACCACTTTGTGTCTAAACTTTGATATTGGAATTAAAAATTAGAGATAATACTAGGGCCAAAACGGACTCCTTTTAATTAAAATCTATGGTCCAAATTGATTATTGCGTCGAACAATTTTCAATTAGAATACAGACTATTAATACGAAATAAAACAATTTAGGACAAAACAGACACAATAAATGATCACTTTTCTCACTCTTGAATCTCGGATGTACTTCAAACGATCTAGGTATCGGCCATTTATAAACAGAACAGATTTGTAGGTATGTACATCCATACGTGTTTTAGCGATGCAGGTTTCACTTTGATAAGCCAGTTAAACTACTTGGGTCTGTGCCAACCAGAATCATTTACTTGGTCACTCATCCTGAAAATATAGGTCACATTCAGCATTTGATACAAGGTTTGTAGTATATGATAATAACTTAGCAGTTTTCATCTCAAGGTGGTTTACAGCTTCTTGTGACAGGTCCAGACACAAAACGTGGCCACCCAGCTGGGAAATAAAAATTACGTTTAACATTCAAAATACAGAATGATTGCAAACACACATACCAAATGCAAGTTTCAAACATTCTATGATGAATCTGAATTGCCTTGGCCGAAATCTGGAATTCCAAAAAATAATAATATGAACATGTAGACAAGATTTGCGAAGAAAACATTTATATCTGAAAAAAATATTACGCCATAATTAGAGAGTGGTTCCTTATAGGCCTACAATCCTTTGACGGTAGGTCTAAATTTCACTACCTTTGGTACATTTTACAGACATGTAAACATGTATATATCACAGACAAACATTTTATGTGGTATGTATTTCGTGGGTTCGTCAGTTTGTTTTGTTTTCAGATGTGGAATTGATGTAAACATAAATTAATGTATGTTCCTTATAAAATCATATCACAATGCTTCATCATATTGATAGAATTACATGTATTAGGCCTACTCGTATTTTATATATCATAATTATCATATATATTTGCAGTTCATGTATTGAAAGTAATTGAATGAATTATCCCCTTTTCAAAACTTGAATCTTGTACTATATTAAACCAAACAACTGTATAGCATTAGCTTTATGATCATGCAATATAAAAATCACAGATGACAAATTATTTTTTATCATTTTTTAGAATGTCCAGGAGACAAATACACAAATCTGGTGAACATTGGTCAAACACTGACCTCTGGAAATTCAGAGCTTGGATCAGGTGAAATGAAGGAGTTAGCATCATCTGTTGACCAGTCACACCCACTGCAAAACCACAGTCCAATCCAAATGATACAAATGATGAACAAATCTCGACAGCCGTTGTCGAACAGGTCAACATTCCATTAAGTGAAACAGAGTAATTACAAACAAGTCAATTATACCGACCGTAAAATTTGCAGAACGTTGACATCAAACGCGATTCTCGATAGTGTATAGTTTACCTCATAAATGAAATGATCATATGTTGAATACGCCTTGCATATCGGAACAGAATAATTATGCAGGTAAATGTGGACTATTGCTACTTTTAAAATTGTTGAAAATTACATTTGATCAAAAGTTAGCAATATATAATTATAAATACCACATGCCTGTATGTGGTACAAAGCCAGTATCAGCTATAAAGAAATCTGTTGTTCTAATGGTAAACATATAACACTAATGTTACAGTATGGTTACATTGCATTTAATTGATACGAATACAAAACCAAAACTCTGTGTTAAAATTGTCACACGTTAAATCTTAAAATATGCCACATATTTTTTACATGTCGTTAGGTTACATACAGAATATTAATTATTTTTGATAACAATCCATTAATGTCATAATCATAATTACAGTGATATACATTTTATCCAATGTAGACCAAGCATCTTTATACTGTATTAGGTAGAAATAGGTATGATCACTATTACATATAAATGCATTCCTGATGATCGCTATATTACATATAAATGCATTCCTGAATATTGAAATAGTAATACGTGTATTCCTCCTTACATTCACAATTTAATTTATTTCCACAGAATATGACATTGTCGATAGGTACGGGCAGAGGCACTCTTTTATATATGCCTCTTGTACGAGTAAGTCAAACGATGGATACGAGTCCGCCAATTTACTTGGGTACGACTTGCGATTGGTACGAGTTTACTGAATGTTTGCCTGTGTGTGTAAATACAGTGTTATAAAAATATTGAAGTGTTATATTTATTGTTTAGCTCATTGTTGTTAAAGAAATGCATTGCCGCTATTATGCAATTTTAAATCACTCTGTATACAAACGGAATTCGCATTATAGTACACAGCGACCAAAAATAAATTCCAATAACTGCTCCCCGATAAACGAAGCTCTCTAGTTTGTAAAGATTAATTTGGTGTATCCCATGATGTCGGAAGTAAGTAAATACATTCAATAATTGAGTTAAAGTAAAACACTGCATCTGGTGTTTGTGTTTAAAATTTTGACAGTATCCGCTTCTTCTTTATTAGTTCATTATTTTATTTACACATCAGTCTGATTTCTGGATATTTTCTGTTTCATTATTTGCATTAAATTTAAAATCTCGTTCAGTGTTCTACCCCTCCCCCGGCTTACACTATGTCTATGGCCAGTTTTCACGACAAACACTGTGGAACCACTTCTAATTTCTCTTTTATGCGCTACTTATATCACACCCAATGGGAATTAAATGTGTTCGTACTTAAATATGCACTCGATGTAACCAAACACTGGTGCCATATTTAATTTACGTCAAGCCGATATTCTCTCCCCGATTTTAAGTTCCCTTTTGTGGGGAAGGTGGCGGGAGAGGGATTATGGGGCAGGGAGTCTTCCCTCATACTTTCTCCGTAAATCAACTATCTATTTCTTACTACTCCTGTCTGAAATTTGGTAATTTGCTCATACCTGATCTGTTTCTTAAAAATCAAGAAATCAAGTTACGTTATAACATAATTCCATTTATTTCAGACGTTAAATTCAGCTACTCTTGTTTACACGTTGTCCTGTTGTCATTCATAACAAAGTCTGATATACTTGCTGATGATAAACTGTCAAAGGATGTGACATTCCATGAAGGTTGTCAGCAAATCAGTAATCTGAAGTTTATACATAGTTAAATTTTCCGTACCTAGAATATCACAGGCAGCACGATTTACCCAAAAAGACCCCAGAATACCCCAAAAGACCCCCAGAAAAGCAAAAAAAAAAAAAGACCTCAAAACACACAAAAACATTTATAAAGTAGCAATTTTAGCTATCTTATTATAATATGATAAATATTTTTTATGACTGTAGATGTTTTTGACTTTGATAATGCAGTTTTATCCAATTTCACGATGTATTTCTGAAACCATACTTACAGTCAGCATGACATTTTACACGGTAAAGACATTTAATACATATGTAATCATTAATTTCCACAATACGCAGAATTTGTATAATATAAATTTGACATAATATATGACGAATATCTCAGGAATTGTGAAAGCAAATAATAGAAGAAGACAGATTTGGCACTTCATTTTGCTAAATGACAGTGTCCGTAAGTTCAGTGAGAGTTGGTTGATAAATGTTGATTTGTTTTAATTTCTAGCTGTCTATGAAATATTTATACAGAAGAAAATGCATTAAAAATTAATATTGATGCAAATTTATTTCCATTTAATTGTATTTTGGGTGTTTTGGGGGTCTTTTTGGGTAAATCGCTACATCAGAATATCACATCTTTGACCACATTCCTGGTTTTTCCTTGGACATTTTGATAAGTATAGATCATTTGTGTTATTGGTACATGACTTACGTGTAGTTGGGGTTGTTATTGTCCAATAATTGATTGTAGATCTAATATTTGAAATCCAACTAATGTTGAAAAATATGCTGTTACTGTAGACATAGATATTTTGATTTTTAATCCATCTACACAATTTGAACTAAGGCAATGCCTTGAAAGCAAGCATAGCTCCTTGTTTTACAAATAAGGGAAAAAGCATTCATTGGGAGTCTTTTCGCTCTCTCACAGCAACACCTGTCTTGCAAAATGACATCAAAGTTAAATTGTGAAGTTGAATATTTAGAACATAAGCACTTCCACAAAATATGACCATAAAAAGTCTCCAAAACATTTGATTTGAATAGAGTACCTGGTGAAGCATCACATTGATGTCTATCATCGGCCATTTGGCTGGAGAATTTGTTTAGGCTCTACAGTGTACAGTCAGTCCTCTCACTTTTCTATGCTATGTACACTTGTTGCGTATGAGTTCTCTTCACGAACAGCCATGCGCTCTCTATAAATTGTGGCAAGCATGTTTTATGTCTATGCATTATTTGGTGTATTACATGTAAGTTAAAGGCTAAGTGTATTCATATGATCATCATGTACTAATTCAGAAAGTCTGTTCGCACAATTGCTATGTACAGATATATTATGGGCTAAGTCTATTTGCAGGACCATCATGCACAACTTTGAAAAATATTTTGGTATGACTGTCGTGTATATAGGTATATTGTGGGCTGAGTCTCTTCCAACAACTGTCTGACTCCTGCACAAAGTTGTGAAAATCTACTCACATGACTTTCCTGCACAAAGTCGTGAAAATCTACTCACATGACTTTCCTGCATAAATTCTGGAAATCTGTATACAGCTGCATTTACTTATTCACATGTTGTGTTGTTCCTAAGTTTATATGTGTGATAGTGCAAATTGAATTTTCAATTTTATGTGTATGACAGATGTGCAAATAGCCACTACTGTGATTACAAAAATGGAGTCTAGATGCTTCCTGCGAATCTGCCTAAACAGCAGACAGACCTATAATATACATGCACACCCCCTTCACACATACACATACAACACACTTGTATCCATACATCAAAAATGTGAATTAATGTTTGAGGTCACCTCTCCTCTACACCTTTGATTAATAATAATACCAAGTTTGCAATAATATTTTGATGTTTTTAAGAGACTGTGAGCAAAATTTTAATTGATTTACATTTGGGTTGTACTTTAAAATTAACAATGAAATTGAAATTTATTTGACTTGTCAGTATGTCTATTACCATTTATCTTGTAATACGATATTCATTTAGCAACTGATAACCTATCAGAGAATTGTACATCAAATTACCTTATTCATAGCCCATCTGACTCATCCTATAATATGCATTAAAACAAATTAAATTAAAACAAAGCTTAGGTGGAATTAGTCTTTATGTGGCTGTATTTTTCAAACTTACATTACTACATCAAGATTTTCTACTCATTCACTAGGTAGTTAACATTAGATGATCCTCTTAAACTTTTAAGTTTCATATCAGTTTGACATTCATTACCTAATATTCAAGAGGACTCTTTTTGCCAAATTATAGAAACAATAAAAACTAAGATTCATATGCTTGGTTTAAAACCTATAAAGATCGTCTTCCTTTTATGAAAATTACTTCAGTCATCCCAATGACTAGAATGTGTAATTAATCCTATCATATATAAATACAAATGTACGTGACATATAAAGCAAGTCAGAAATAAAAGAAAATCTCTAAAACTACATCAGTACATGTATAATGTATAGCAAAATGTCATTAAATAGATCTTCTCAGATCAACTTCTTCATGTTCCTGGTGAAATGAATTTAGGCTGGGTCTATCATATTATAGTGAGAGACTTCATTACTGCTGTAGGTGTCAAGGGCAGTAAGTAGGTACCATAGGTTTCATAATGTAATATTATGTGGTCATGATTACATTTGAAAATATAATAGTATAGAGTTTCTTATGCTGATATCCTGCTTAAATACTAATGATAAATAGATATACTAGATTGAAATTCAAGAAAGATGCTCTAGATAGTAACTTCTCTGGAAACACTTGGCCAATTAAAGGGGGAGAAATATGACAATATCATATGGCACTTGGTCACATTATATTGAATGAATGGGTTATCTACAGCTGATTTACAATTTCACACATATGATAAAGGTGAGAAACATGTCTTAACACTTAATTGTAATTACCTGTGTACATGATATTGGGATTACTTGGTGGAAGTTTGTGAAAATCATAGGGCAAAATATTTGAAACTTGTCATCAGACTTTATTGGTTTATGCCTGTAGGAACTGTTTCCATGGAAACATCATCAGCTGTACAACTACATGTACTGACCTGTGGTGTCAGACCTCTTTCTATATTATCATCAGCTGTAGGTCAAGTGCACAACTATTGACTTGTGATATCAGACCTTTTTCGATAGTTTCCATGGGACCCATATTTACCCCCATTCCCAAAGCAAAATACATGGTAGACTATATACCTACTTTAAGACTAATGACTTTCACTTCTTATGTTGGGTTTATGTTGAAGGAACAATTGCTGCCTGTTTTATAGAAGTATTTGGTATGACTTATTATCATATCTGAAACCCAGAACCTTCTGTATCAAATATATAAATCATCTTTACATTTAAAATAAGTTTTATGAAAGGTATTGCTAAAATATGTATTGATCAATAATAATAAAGATGTAATGCATAAGAAACTGAATAGACAGTTACAGTATAGTTGAGGGTCCTAATTTTGACAGTGTCCTAATTTTGACAGCGTTCTTCTTTGGATTATATATTTCATTTAATACTGCAGGATCATGTATGTATCATGTATGTAAATGCTACAGTATAGTTGAGCGTCCTAATTTTGACAGCGATCTTCTTTGGATTATATATTTCATTTAATACTGCAGGATCATGTGTGTAAATGCACACAAGTGTGAAAGTAAACATTTGCTTGGTGGAAGCAAGTGAGTAATTACATGTACATTTTTTCTACCAGCATGCTCCAGAAACGTACATGTATATTCAATGTTCCTCATTCGGTGAAAATTCAATAACATGATAAATGGATCAAATCACTCACTATGAACTCAAAGCTCTATCTTCTGCTAAGCATAGACAGTAAGCAATGGAAATCACGTGGTTTGTTTGGGCTATATTGTGTGCACAACATTATATGATGTAATCATTGAAATTAGGACCCTTGTTGATAAGTAGAAAATAATACAGTGGAACCTGTCTTGAGAGACCATCCCGTCTGCCACTGAAATTTCTCTTTAAGACAGGTGGTCTCTTAAAATAGGTTATTTAAAGATCACTTAGCCAAAAGGTGTTCAGAATATGGTCTCAAAAAAACAGGTGGTCTTTCATGAGAATTGTCTTTTAAGACAGGTTCCACTATACTGCAATACTATATGTATACATTATTACATTCAGTTTAGGTAGTAGGATAAACTGGTGAAAGATGGATCAGTTGTCAACTGGAAGTCATAGACCTCTCTCACTTAGTCATCTGAAAGTTTCATATAGCCATAATGATTCCTGATTTTACAAAAACAAATCATGTGTTCAGATTCCCTAATGTTCTGCCAAATTTAGTGAAAAAGTCAAATGTTTTAAAGTCAAGAAATGGAATCTTGTCCAACATTTTGAACATTTTTTTTTTGAGGGAATTTGTAATTATCTATTTTTAAATTGGTTATATTTTAAACACTGAACTAGTGAACTTAATGTACTGATACATAGCTAATCTTTGGGGGAAAAAACATTTCACACATTTTCTCTTAAAAGAATTTGACAAATTATATGTATGTATAACTATTTATTTAAGCATTGAAAGAAAACAGTTAGTCTGACTGCTTGTATCTGCTATCTATATTTAGTCTCTTTGTTTTGATTAAAGTATAAATTGTTTTGCAATTAGATAGAATCTGAGCTTTAGATTGTCTAGATTTAAACTAATGTTTACATATTTGTCATGCTGTGTAAGAGCAGGTATATTTTTCTTAGGTCTATGTTGCCGTGTTAACAAATGTATTTTAAAATCAGTTTTCTATCCCCAGTGAACTGCCTACTTGCACTAATATTCCTATACATGTAGACTGTATTTGTTTGCTAGTGTTTGATCAGTGTTACAGAGTACAGCTCACAAGAGGACAGTTTGTCATTCATACCCTTGACCAGAAAAGTTAACACTTTGCTGAATAATTTTGCCTGGTTATCCAACTATTTCTGTGACTAAAACTACTTTAAGGACTTAGGGTAGTGTATTGAGGATTGTGTGATTTCTGTAAGACCAAAAGGCAAAGCTACTTTAAGGACTTCTGGTAGTGTATTGAGGGTTCTGTGATTTCTCTAAGACCATAGCCTTCTTTATTAATAGAACACTCTCTGCACTTTCATAAGTCCATAAACGGCATGAAGCATGTATGGTTTGAGAAAAATCAAGGAGCTGTCATGCCACCAGAAAAATTGAGAAAGTAAATGTAGTTTTAGCGAAGTTACAAAACCCTCTCTGCACTTGCATCAGTCCATAAATTAGGTGTAGTTTAAGATATATCAATATAAGATGGAAAAAAAGATCCAACTTACCTGATAGAGTGAAACCTGTCTTGTGAGACCACTTGTCATAGATGACCATCTGTCTTGTGAGACCACTGTCATAGGTGACTGCTTATCTTGTGAGATCAATGTCATAGATGATCACCAGTTTTGTGAGACCACTATTATAGATGACCACCAGTCTTGTGAGATGGCTTGTCATAGATGACCACCTGTCTTGTAAGACCACTGTCATAGATGACTACTTATCTTGTGAGATTAGTCATACATGTAGGTGACCACTTATCTTGTGAGATTAGTCATAGATGACCACTTATCTTGTGAGATCACTGTCATAGGTGACCATTTATCTTGTGAGATCACTGTCATAGGTGACCACTTTTCTTGTGAGATCACTGTCATAGATGACCACCTGTCTTGTGAGACCACTGATATAGGTGACCACTTATCTTATAAGACCACTGTCATAGGTGACCACTTATCTTGTGAGATTAGTCATAGATGACCACTTATCTTGTGAGATCACTGTCATAGATGACCACCTGTCTTGTGAGACCACTGTCATAGATGACTACCTGTCTTGTTAGACCACTGTCACAGAGGCCCACTTGTCCTATGAGTCCACTATCATAAATGACTTTTTACAACCTGTCTTGTGAGACCTCTGTCATAGATGACCACTTATCATGTTAGACTACTGTCATAGATGACTATCTGTCTTGTGAGATCACTGTCATAGATGACCACTTTTCTTGTGACACCACTGTTATAGATGACCATCTGTCTTGTGAGATCACTGTCATAGATGACCATCTGTCTTGTGAGACCACTGTCATAGATGACCATCTGTCTTGCTAGATCACTATCAAAGATGACCACCAATCTTGTGAGATCACTGTCATAGATGACCACTTTTCTTGTGACACCACTGTTATAGATAACCACTTATCTTGTGAGACCACTGTTATAGATGACCACCAGTCTATGAGATCACTGTCATAGATGACATCTTATTCTGTGAGACCACTGTTATAGATGACCACCAATCTTGTGAGATCACTGTCATAGATGACAGTCTGTCTTGTGAGACCACTGTTATAGATGACTACCTGTCTTGTGAGACAACGGTCACAGAGGCACACCTGTCTGATGAGACCACTGTCATATATGAACACTTGTATTGTGAGACCACTGTCCATCTGTCTTGTGAGCTCACTGTCATAGATGATCACCTAACATGTAAGACCACTGTTATAGATGACTACCTGTCTTGTGAGACCACTGTCACAGAGACCCATTTTTCTTATGAGACCAGGAGACAGTCATAGATGACCACCTGTCTCGTGAGACCAGTGTCATAGATGACCACCTGTCTTACAAGTCAAGACTTGTAGAGGATCACCTGCCTTATGAGACCACCTATCTTGTAAGACCACATTCTGAAAGCCACTTAGTTAAATAATCCTTTCATTAAAAGTTTTAAACCTCTTGAGAGACCTCTTGGGTTTTAAGACCAAATTTCAGTTGCAGAAAGGTTATCAAGGTTTCAATTTGAAGGTTTTAAGGTAGCTAGACATGTACATACATTAATAAAATAAATCAAATATGTGTACATGTATACATGTATATTATGTCAGATAAGTATATATTTTTATATATATTTTTTATTTTGCCTTAGCTTTTAGCTTTACTTCCATGAAGATAATTTCCTAACTGTTGCAACAAATTACATCTGAATTTCAAGGTTTTAATGACTTAAAATCACAGTTTTTTAGTTTCTTCATTGAGTTCAAACTTGCAGCTGTGCTGGTAACGTGATGGCGTGTAGTTCCACATTGCCAAGAGTTTATTTGAATGAGATGATTTCTGGGTGATTGCTGAATTCTTGATTTATTTGGCTTTTGAAACCACATTTTCTCTTTTTTTTCACTGAGCTTTGGTTTTGTTTACAAGATTTAGAAGATGGATATACGTGAAAAGTAGTTTAAATAAAATGATTTGAGATAACAGGGTTACCTTGTACCAATCTGTGTTAGGGCTGTACATTTGCAGTTTAATTTCAGCTCAATCCTTGTCTCCCAGTACAAATTGATTAATCTTATTGTGTTTTTGTACATGTTTGTATCACACATGTGATGTTTGAAGTGAAAGGTAATCACCAGGAAGATGTAGGTACAAATGTTAGGAAATACAAACATTCCATATTTTTTATTGTATCTCCTGTAATGATGTAATCACATTTGGTACTAAAACAGATCATTCTGTACTTTCTCATTGTAATTTTTGTCTTTGAACGCTGGATATATCAGCCCAAAATAGTTCAGTGTTCAAAGGAAAGCTGAAATTTAATTAATTTTACAAATACTGGTACTATAATCCTGCATTTAATTTTCAGTATAAAACTTATTCTAGGAGAAAAAATAATAATGTATTTTGTTTTATGATATATCACTTTACTGTGAATATGGATATATCCACATATTGTTAATTGCATGATTTTCTTATGCAGATCATACACGTGGAGGAATTTATATGTTATTTTATAGTTAGCAGTCCTGTATTAAAGATGATTCTTAGCACAACTGTAGGACTGGTATAGTGGTATTGAGGGGGGGGGGGGGGTAATTTACACGGGAAACTCTTTATTGTGTAGTGTAAATTATCCCATGCATAGATTTCATCGTTTACAGTACATGTATATAATTTATCAGGATATTATATACACTGACACATGGAGTTAATATTTGTTTGTATAAATGTGGTCATGATTACATTTGAAAATATAATGTAACATGTTTTGGCAAAAACTTATTTGATTATGAAACTGGTGGTCCTTTTATTTTGGATGGCACAATGATACTGATACCAGCAAAATCGGTAACGTCATCACAGTGACTGATTTTTTCTTGATGTCATTATCCGTGAATTTGTATCATTGTCCAAAGTAATAGGATCATATTTAATATGTAGCAAAAGGGTCCAATAGGCAATACAGTACTTTATTTCATGTCACTGATTCACACATTCAGTATCGTTGTATCATTTCACACATTCAAATTTTAATCATTTTCCTGATTTGCACATTTAATATTGTTGTATTGTTACTCTGATTCACACATTCAATATTTCATATCACTTCACTATTTCACATACTTAGTGTTTTATATCATTTCACTGATTCACACATTCAGTATTTTATATCATTTCACTGATTCACACATTCAGTATTTCAGTATCACTTCACTATTTCACATACTTAGTGTTTTATATCATTTCACTGATTCACACATTCAATATTTTAAATCATACCACAGATTCACACATTCAGTAATTTATATCATTTCACTATTTCACACATTCAGTGTTTTATATCATTTCACTGATTCACACATTCAGTATTTTAAATCATACCACAGATTCACACATTCAGTAATTTATATCATTTCACTATTTCACACATTCAGTGTTTTATATCATTTCACTGATTCACACATTCAGTATTTTAAATCATATCATTGATTCACATTCAGTAATTTATATCATTTCACTATTTCACACATTCAATATTTTATAATATTTCACTATTTCACACATTCAGTATTTTATGTCATTTTCACTGATTCACACATTCAGTATTTTACATCATATCACATATTTGCACATTCGGTAATTCATATCATATCATTGATTCACAGTCAGTAATTTATATCATTTCACTAATTCACACATTCAGTATTTTACATCATATCACAGATTCACACGTTCAGTATATATATTTCATGATATCAGTTAACAAATTATGCAATATTATTGTATAATGATTCTTAATCAGTGATGAATACATGTGAAAATTATTGATTATTCATTAATCCTTTTTTACAAGGATTTATATTTCTCAATGATACCAAGATCAAAATGGACCATGCTTTAAATAATTAACATATCCTTACTTTGAAGATCCAAAGTTTTTGTGGAAAGTTTAAATGAGTACAATTTATCACAGAAAATTAAATTCACATTTTATAGAGCCTAATGTGTATTTTGTCTATGGATACATCCAAACATTCTGTAATCACCTACAGCAGTATGAAATTAACATGCACATTTGCTGGTGAAATGAAAATCAGAGTATACAAATAAATAACAATAATTTCTTTTGACTTGTAATCTTGTAATTTCAGAATTTTTTATGATCATTACAAGCAGACACATTTAAGATTGCAGTGAGGCTTTTTTAGATCTGAAAAATTATCAAAGGCCATTCCCATAAAAATATGTAATTTTGTAATATATGTATACAGCGTCAGTGTACTCATTTTGACAGTCATAAGGCATAGAAATAGACAGTTTGATTAGAGGGAGTTTGAAGCGAAACAAATTGTTGAATGTAAAAACTGAATAGCATTGGTATGAATTAAAAGGAAAACCACCATCAAAATTCTCAATGAATGGCAGTAACAATTTATCATTCATAATAACAATGTTTATACTGTATACCGGTACTTGGAATTCTTAGCTCCCTTTTTATTTTTACTATTTTTGCCCCAAGATGAGAGGGCAAATGTAAAATGAACGAGAAATTTTCAATTTAGATAATTGAAGCATGGCCCTACATGCCATCCATGATACTATGGTGAAATAGTGCAAATTTAAGAAGGGGTGAATATGTTTTCCATTGTAAAGGGGCAAAAATAACCAGGG